>JAVTVY010010138.1:0-43502 GCA_036873755.1 Hanleya hanleyi
TTTAACCACTACTCCTGGAATAAGAAATGGTCATTTTGCAGGCCTTATTCTCTCGAAAATACATGATAGAAGATATTTTCTACATCACAGTGGGATACCAGTAACTCACATGGAACTAGAAATATAGAGCAAGTGATACACACTCAGAAACTGGAATCTTCTGGAATGATCCCACCGAACTCACTCTCAGAAAGCGACCATTCCACAAAATATGGTCCCATACAGCCTGTCATCTCACGTATGATTCTTTAATATATTTACATCACGTTTATGGTCTCATTGGTTGGTCATTCACATAAAAACATTCACCGAAAGGCGACGAAGCAGTGTTCTCGAAAGTGACTGTTACTCTTGACATCGGCGTTACAATCGCCAACATTCATATTGTGACCCTGCCTGCAAACGGGTTACATTCGCCAAATATTTAAACCCATGATTGAGCGTTTAATCACATATTCCTCTATTGGACAACGTTCTGAATATGATTACACAGTTTCTTTAAATCACTATTTATCTGTCCAATTTGGCACGTTTGATTCGCTCTGGCAAATGTAGTGCCCGAGTTGTACCCGTTCTGTTGGCCATATGCATTATGAAATACATTGCATGAAAGTGTATCCCGAATCTATGTTGGTATGGGCCTTCAATGCAATATATCGGGCAAGATTATCGCCCGTAATAATCATAATACACGCGATCATTTCTCACCTTGGTCACCGGTAGATGACATTTTCCTCGCAACATCGTAGTTACATCCATCCCAGAATGCACTTTCCTCTCTCAGAGGGTTGTTAGCGACGCCCTTGCAAGGTCCTTCTGGAGGTCTAGCCAATCAAGTCTGTTAGGTGTTGGGCAAGACTTAATCCCTTTGTTAAATAGGGATTTTTCAGAATTAGTCAGTTCTCGGTCCGTGAGATTAATATACCCTGATGCTGTGGTGTCATTCTCAGTAATATTAGCGGGGAATTTTTTCCGTTTCTGATTCCAACTGTCTTGTTTTATCCATCTTCTATTTTTTCTGTGCTTTGGCTGCGTACGGCGGCTGTCATCATCAAAGGCACTCCATAATAGGTCTGAAATACTGGCCCATTTTGAAAGTTTTTTATCCAACAGTTTTTTACTTTACTGCGGATGCATGTATGTCAAGCTTCTGTTTCAAGTCCTCGACCGCTGTTGTTTCTGTAGTTTGCTGTATTTCGGTCCACAAATCGTGAATCTGTTTACCCAGTTGTCGGCCTTTGCTTAATGCCTAGTTTGGTTTGTTTTATCAAATCCAGGGAAGCCTTTCGGAGGGTATCGTTCCATCGTACCTTCCTGTCATCTGGCAGATCTGTACTGGGAGGTTTAACTATCCGGAAACCTTTAGGGATTGCTCTCGCTAAAAGGCATCTCCTTAGGAAATCCGCATGGCTCTGGTTGTTACTTGTCCGTGATCTTGACAGTTTCTACCAACCACTAGTTGTTTCGAACCCGCCATAACGCAGGATCCCGAGGGATACGTGGAGATGAAGAGGAAAACACAGGAAACACTGTATAGCCAAACAAAATTCATCTCCCACAGCTAATTGGGTAGGACAGGATCCAATCGGATACTTTGTGAAAATGTCAATATAGATACATCGAAGCAGGAAATTCACAACACTGTCCAAATGGTTGGTACGTTATATACAGATACTAGACGTTTCGGCAAAAGTTACATGTTGCCTTCTACAGTAGCAAATGGTCTTGAGTCACAAACTCGAGTTCTTTTTATTACCAGTAATAGATTAAAACAGTTCACTAAAAACACTAAAAACAGTTCATGATAGAAGCTAGTGTCTATATGGGACAAACAACTTGGACTGAATACAGCGACGCTAACTACAATAAAGCCGCTAAATAAATTATTCTAATCACACTAATATATATATATATATATATGCTCTCTGAAGAAGCTGAATAAACAGCAGAAATGCGCATTAGAGCAATGTGAGCGTGTCGGCGTTTTCTCTATTTTCAAGCAATTTATCTTCACGTTTGACCCTTTTCCTGAATTTCTATATATATATATATTCGGATCTTAATAAACAGATGTGAATACAGCTACTTATCCTTCCAACTGGTGCAAGCTAGTATGGAACTAGAAAAAAAAATCAAAAAGAAACTACCGACAGTGATGACAGTTACCTCCCTTGATCTGATAACTTCAGAGAGTTACCATGGTAGAATCCATGATCTTCTGTCAAGTGGCAGCATTAAACACTCCTCGTCACATTTCAAGTTAAATACTACACTGATGTCATTTACCATGACCTAATGAATAGAGTAAATTGTTCAAACCGGGAAACGAACGTGATGTCATATAGCCAATCAAGATATAGGAGCTTGCCAATACCGTGCAGGGGCGGCGGAACCGGGGGAACCCCAATATTCAGAGAGGGGGGCCAAGGACCACTTTGGCCCCCCCAATAATTTCGCTTAACCACTTGGTCTCCATAATAATTTCGCTCAGGACTAACGCCTATGCATGTGCACGGGTAGCCTAATATTAAATGCCATGAACCGATTCCGAGAAATGAATAACAGCTGTGACGTGCGCGAAGTTTTGTACGAGGGAAATTTGACCCAAATGTTGATATCCGAGGAAACCCGAACTTCAAAAAGTCGTTGTGGCTCGAAGTTATGTCTGTGGCTCGCACATTTCGCCAAGTTAATAAATATGCAGAGAACGCTGTCGGAATTCTTCGGGAAAAGTGAGTTATAATCATATGCAAATAGGCCCAAAATGACCCCAATATGATAAGCTTTAAAGTCACGAAGTTTCAGCTCCCTCGGTTTTGTAGTTTCGGAGCAGCAGAGAAAAGTTCAGTAACGGGGCACTCTGGAGTCTTGAACAGTACTACAGAGGTTGGTATGACCACCAAAAGCACATCGTTTACCAGAAGAGAACACTGTCGATGTTGACATGAGAAAAATTCAAAACCTACAAAACCATATTTTTCTTTTAGAATATATACTGAAGTATCCGCCTGCAAAAAAAATTACGATTCTCAGCTGAATAAAAATGAATTGATGATCATCAAAATCTGCTCCGTGGCCTATTTTGGTATTTTTGAGGCATTTATAGGGAAGATTTTCTCTTTTCTCGAAAAATAATGACACCTCAAACCAAAATCAAATTGATTCTTTCAAATGATCAAACCTCCTAATATCTTGTGCAAAAATATGACTTGACGTCATATAGTTGGAGGTGTCATATTACAAGAGAAAATCTTCCCTATAAATGCCTCAAAAATAACAAAAAGCCAGGGAGCAGATTTTGATGAAACATAAATTCATTTTTATGCGACTTGTAACCACCATAGGTTTAGCCTATGGTGGCTACTATATTATATATGGGACTGGTAGTCCTTAATATATTTTCTAGTTTGGCTACCAGCTTTACCTACAAAGGAATCCAAAGCTATATTAATTTAATTGGAAGGTCTTCATGCTGTACAGTTCAAAATTCAGTTTGACAGAAAGCCTGTCGTATTTTTCTGGCATTTGGCCAATTTTTATTGTGGTCGAATCTCATTAGCATGGAGATCTGTCCGATTCCACTGACCCCTCTAGTACGTAATGGTCAATTGACCAATCAAATTGGTTAATTAGACGCGGGTTCTTTGAACGAGCAGACGAACGCCTGTCGGTACACTTTGGTCTTTGAATTTTGAAGTGACCACACATTGTTTTAACAGGTGAGTGCCCAAATTTCGTCATTTGGGCGAAAAACTAACATCAGACCCACACTTTTCCTTTCGCCCATTTGTTGTCAGACTCTGTACTTATTAAATTTAATACTTTGAGAGCTTTTTAGATAGTTTTTGGCAAATTTATAGTAAAACTAGACGAGCGAAAACACTCAACAGGAAATCTCCCGAAAGTGAAAGTATTGGTCCAAAATCGGTCGGAGTCTGATATCGTTATCAGGTAATCGCTGACCTTTACGTTCCTCAGGATGTCCCATCCTTCGAAGGTATGTATGACAATGAGGAATGTGTTGGGACTCAATATGGAAACTCTCCGGATGTACATGCAAACAGCTTTGCATCACAGTGCAGTTCCTCGAATGGTCCTGAAATTCCGACATTGCAATTTGATTTCGGTGATTCACCACCAAGCGGTTGAATGGTATGCGTGATGTATTTGCTACTCACGAATTTGACATTGGACGAACTGATGCCATTCAACACAAGATCGAGCTGACAGACTCGACCCCATTTAGGGAGAGGGCCCGTCCCATCAGGCCACAGGATTACGAGGACTGCAGACGTCACATCCAGTCGATGATTGATGCTGATATAATCAAGCCATCCAACAGCCCATATGCGAGTCCAATTGTTCTCGTTCGTAAAAAGTCAGGGGGCTAAGGGTGTGTATTGATTATCGCAGAATTAACCTTCGAACGATTCGAGATTCGTTCCCTATTTCCAAGGTTGATGACCTATTTACAGCATTGAATGGATCATCCTGGTTCACTCAGCTAGATGTCAAGTCAGCTTTCTACACGGTACCAATGGATCCAGAATCTGCCAAATACACCGCTTTTGTTTGCCCATTTGGTTTATTCGAATGGAGCCGAATGAGTATGGGTCTCGTCAACAGTCCATTAACATTTCAACGGTTGATGGAACTTTGTGTTGGCGATATGAACCTTAAAGAGCTGGCCGTGTACATGGATGATTTGATAATTTTCTCATCTACCTTGGAGGAACATGAAGAACGACTTTTCCGGACTCTACAACGGCTTCGCAGATTTGGACTTAAACTGGATCCCAAGAAGTGTAAATTTTTCCAAACTTCAGTTACACACTTGGGTCATGTTTGTTCCAAAGATGGCATCTCTCCAGATCCGAAGAAGGTCAACGCAGTCAAAGACTGGCTGGTTCCCACCAACCTTGCAGAATTTAAAAGTTTTCTGGGTTTTGCGGGGTACTATCGGCGTTTTATTATGGATTTTGGACGCCTTTGTAAACCCCTGAATGACCTCACCAAAGGTTACATCCCACGGAAAACCATGAAGCGGTTGGGACGGACTCCTAGAAGGGATGATATCACCTTGAAAACCCCGCTTGGAGATCGATGGACAGCGGAGTGTTTGACAGCATTCGAAGCTATCAAAGAGAGATTAATCAGTGCACCTATTCTTGGTTATGCTGATTTATCTTCCCCGTTTGAGTTACATACAGATGCAAGCGGCACTGGTCTCGGGGCAGTGCTTTATCAGCAGCAAGGGTCGATGCTTAAAGTGATAGCCTATGCTAGTCGCGGGCTATCGAAAAGTGAGACCAACTATCCGGCACACAAGCGCGAGTTCCTGGCAGTTAAGTGGGCAGTCACGGACAAATTCCATGACTACCTTTATGGTAGCAAATTCGTTGTCGTGACTGACAATAACCCATTAACTTATGTCTTGAAATCCGCTAAGTTGGATGCAACCGGATATCGGTGGCTGGCTGCACTTGCTGCATATGATTTCAGCTTAAAGTACCGGCCTGGTGCAAACATGACAGATGCTGATGCCTTAAGTCGTCTTCCATATGGCCCCCCAAAGGAGGACACAAAATACATCAAGGAGAAGGAACGAATTGACTGGTTGCTTGAAAGGAGTGAACCGTACACTAGTGAGAGCAGAGAGTGTGTGGAATGCCCTTCTGATTCTGTGAATGCGGTTATTCAAATGCATGACATCAGCATTGTGAAAGCGACCAGATCTGGCGTATCCAGCAGGAAGGACAAACAGTGTTTATCAGCGTCCTGTCATGTTTCACGGACAGCCTCACAGCACGTATGGGTGGAAGTATTGGCGATGTCAGAGAATGCTGTTCCAGACTCTCTGGCAGAGCCCCCTAATTCCCCAACAGGGATAGATGCACTCGACTGGATTTCGCTTCAGTCTGAGGACCATGACATTAAAACCATCATCTGTCATTTAAAACAAGGAACCAAGCCTTCCAAACAAGACCTAGCAAAAGCAGGGAAAGACTTGTGTATCTACCTGCGTGAACTGGAGAAGCTGACGTTAAAGAACGGCATCTTATACAGGTTCGTGACTGATGACAAGTGCATCGATAGGCAACAGTTGGTTGTTCCTTTGAGCCACAGAAACATTGCCATTTGTGGGGTACATGATGATGTGGCTCATCCCAGCACTGAGAGTACATTGGCGTTGGCACGTCAGAGATTTTTCTGGCCTTATATGGCCACTGGGATTCAACGCTATTGTGCTCGATGTGAACGATGCATCAGGAGAAAGGCCAAGACCCAGAAAGCTCCACTGGAATCCATATTACCATCAGCACCACTCGAGTTGGTCTGTATGGATTATCTCACAGTGGAGGCAGACCGCGGTGGCACAGAAAACATCTTGGTCATTACAGACCATTTCACCAAGTATGCCATAGCAGTACCAACCAAGGACCAAAAAGCTACAACCGTTGCCAGAGCTTTGTGGGAGAACCTGATCTGTCACTACGGATATCCGAAATATTTATTGTCGGATCAAGGTAGAGACTTTGAATCAAAGGTTATCAGTAAGCTTTGTGAGATGGCCGGGATAAAGAAAGTAAGAACTTCACCATATAACCCGCGATGCAACGGTGTTACAGAGCGTCTGAATCGGACACTCCTTGACATGCTGGGGACATTGAAAAACTCGCAAAAGAAGGACTGGAGGAAATACATTGGTCCGCTTGCCCATGCCTATAATTGTATAGTGCATAGTACAACAGGGTACTCTCCTTATTATTTGATGTTTGGTAGACATGCACGTTTACCAGTTGACATCATTTTTGGGACAGACCCCGACAAGCGATGCCCCATGGGTCCTCAACAGTATGTCAAGGATCTTCGAGAACGACTCGGAGTCGCTTTCTCAGTAGCGCAAGAGAATGCCCTCAAATCTGCTATGGCGAACAAGGGCTACTATGACAAGACTGCCCATGCTGTGAGCCTTGAACCGGATGATCGTGTCCTGGTCAGGAACGTGGGGCTGAAGGGGAAGCATAAGATTGCTGATAAATGGAAGTCTGGTGTGTTTGTCGTCGTGCGGCAGTTACCTGATCTGCCGGTTTATGTCATTAAACCGGAGGATGGACAGGGACCCACCAAGACCCTCCATCGCAATCATCTCCTACCCATTGGTTCTTTTCCACTACCATCTGAGGAATTATCGCTGATTCCCCCAGTAGAGCGACCGGTTACCCGTTCATGTGTACAGCAGCCACCTCTGTCAGTTGAGGAAGAGCTGGATCCATACATCTGGGATGAAGACGACTGGCATTTGAGCCTTACAGATATGGTAGTGGAACCCGTAGTTAGTCGTACTAACTATGAATTTCATCCAAATATCCCTACCATTATTCCAACTGAAACTGATGAACAAACTCCTGCCCATTACCGCGAGATGACAAGTCCCGGTGGCGACTCCTCGGAGGAAGTCGTGGAAGTATCGCGTCGTGACCCACCTCTCCTAAGGCGATCTAGAAGAACTTGCCAGCCCCCAGCTCGATTTTCATATGACCCCTATGGAATTGCATACAGCAAAGCCATTTGGGTCTAACAACTACTCAAAGACGATATGCCTTTATGTTTTGCAGTTCGATATGCATCGCATGGAGGAATTGAGAAGAATTCGTCAGGAGCTGGAGGCTGTGATGGGACAACGAGATCGCCTTCGGAGGGAGAGGGATGACGCGAGGAGAGAGGCAGACCGTTATCGTCGGGAACGTGACGAGGCGTGGAGGAAACTTGTCAATGTACAGGAGGTGCACAACAGGGTCCTTCAGGAAGTTGTAATGGGGCAGCCTTTGAGTGGTTCGGTGCCACAGAAGGCAGCCCAGTCAGTTAAGAGGAAGCGGCAGGCCAGCGATTCGATGCACTGGTTGTCTAAAAGGCCCAGAACTGTGGAGACAGTTGGTTCGGTACAACTACAGTCTGTGGTTTCGAAGCCTGAGACTGTGTATAACAGACTAAAGGATATGGGGAAAGGCAGCGGGCTGGACCCCAGAATACTGAATCCATTTCCTTCTGACACTCGAAGGTCAAAGGTCCTGTCAGCAGGTTGGCTTGATACCGTATTCCCGCAAAAGGCACGGACTCTAATTATTTCTGACTCGGTCATGCGGCAGATGGATCCGGTGTTCAGTCCGGAAGTTGGTGAAGTAGATCTTTTTGTGTATGGTGGAATGACCACACTGGACCTCCTACCCATCGTATACAAGCTATGTGCTGAGGGGAATCGCGCCAACCAACTAGTAATCTGTGTTGGCACCAATGATATATTGAAGGGGAGTCGTGCCACTGATGGTTTTGTCGAGGCAAACTTAAAAGAAATTGGACAGTTAGCTTCAAAAGTGGCAGAAAAAGTCATCCTGTGCACTGTGTACGAGGCTGGTTGGAAGTCCAGAAATCCGAAACGCAAGGAGTGGAACGAAGAGCGTCACAGGGATGAGGAGTCCAGGCGACACAGGCTGAATACCACCATCCATGGTCTGGCAAATAAGTCGGGCTTTGATTTGCTTGACCTTGCCCACATCTTCAGAGGGAAGACCGGTAGGCCCGGAGAAACTTCCCCTGGATGGTACCTCGCTGATGCAGTTCATCCAACCATCAATGGAATCGTCGCTATTGAGGTCTGCCTAGAGCAGCTCCTGACAGGTAGGCCAGTCATTCGGCCAACTGTGGAAGACCCACGTCTCTTCCATGGGGTCAGCCACACTGTCAGAGCTGCTGAGATACAGAGGAGGTCCGGTCTGATGGCTGCCAACCGTTCCAGGTTCCAGGGACAGCTCACCATCACAGTGCCAAATGAGCTGGACTCTACGGAGGAAGACCAAGATGACCGTTCCTGGGACAACAAGCGCCAGAGATCAGAACAATAGGAGCTGGGCCCTCTGTATCAAACCAGGAATACATCAACCTATAATCGACAATAATATCATCATTAGCATATTAGGGTACTCATCTGTATGAAGGTTTTTCGTCTGCTGGCTCCACTTTTCATGGTTCTCCCCAGCATTCTTAAACGGGGGGAAAGTGTAACCACCATAGGTTTAGCCTATGGTGGCTACTATATTATATATGGGACTGGTAGTCCTTAATATATTTTCTAGTGTGGCTACCAGCTTTACCTACAAAGGAATCCAAAGCTATGTTAATTTAATTGGAAGGTCTTCATGCTGTGCAGTTCAAAATTCAGTTTGACAGAAAGCCTGTCGTATTTTTCTGGCATTTGGCCAATTTTTATTGTGGTCGAATCTCATTAGCATGGAGATCTGTCCGATTCCACTGACCCCTCTAGCACGTAATGGTCAATTGACCAATCAAATTGGTTAATTAGACGCGGGCTCTTTGAGCGAGCAGACGAACGCCTGTCGGTACACTTTGGTCTTTGAATTTTGAAGTGACCACACATTGTTTTAACGGGTCAAAGATCACAGTCAATAAATCAAGTTTCCTTTCAATATACACTCACATTTCGGTTGTTTGTGTTCTTCATTGGGGTTTGGGGTATCGATGATTCAGAATCCATAAAGAACACCGAGTCCACCCTTACCGTAAGACAGTCGGCTCAGACCAGACTTTTCCAGGTCTTACACGACTGATCATGGTAATTATTTACCAAGCTGATACTTCAGCGGTAAAGCTAAGAGTGTCCCGAGGATAAGTGTCCCTTTTCCTATCTTTGTATTAAGTGGCGAGTGTCCTACCTCTGGAGATATCTGGAGTAGAATGTCCTAGCTGTGTTAGAAGATCGGGGCCGGACACTCTTAACCATGGGACATTAATATTCTTAGTCTCCACACCGGCATTTCCTTTTATCCATCAGCAGTCGCCCGTTGTCTGTATTGTAAATCTTGGCAATAAAAAATGTAAGCGATTTCATGCATGGTAAGCTCGATAACCACAAAATTTTAGATATCTCCATGGATAAGTCTGGGAATCTACCATACCATTGAAACGTAAAAACATACGTGCCGAGATGAATTTGGTTTAATTATTTGTACTGTAGTGTAGGCATTGTCATCGTTGTCAGCATTATAAAACAGAGACTGCAGTGTCGTCATTGTCAGCATTCTTGCTCTTGTCTTTGAAAGGGTCCGCGTTGCGTTCTGCGTTTTAAAATCAAACACTGCGGATATTGCATAGTCAGCGTTGTCAGCGTCATAAAACAGACACTACAGTGTTCACATTGTCCGCGTTAGGAAACAGAGACTGCAGTGCCGGCATTGTCAGCTTTCTTGCTCTTGTCTTTGAATGGGTCCGCGTTGTCAGCGTTCTGCGTTTTAAAATCAAACACTGCGGATATTGCATAGTCAGCGTTGTTAGCGTGATAAACCAGACACTGCAGTGTGCGCATTGTCAGCGTTTTCAGCATTATAAACAGAGACTGCAGTGTCGGCATTGTCAGCATTCTTGCTCTTGTCTTTGAAAGGGTCTGCGTTGTCAGCGTTCGGCGTTTTAAAATCAAACACTGCGGATATTGCATAGTCTGCGTTGTCAGCGTTACAGAACAGAGACTGCATTGTCCGCATTGTGAGCGTTGTCAGCATTATAAAACAGAGACTACAGTGTCAGTATTGTCAGCATTCTTGCTATTGTCTTTGAAAGGGTCCACGTTGTCAGCGTTGTGCGTTTTAAAAGCAAACACTACGGATATTGCATAGTCAGCGTTGTCAGTGTTATAAAACAGAGACTGCAGTGTCCGCATTGTCAGCGTTGTCAGAATTACAAATCAGAAGTGACTGCAGTATCGGCATTGTCAGCATTCTTGCTCTTGTCTTTTAGAGGATCAGCGTTCTGCGTTTTGAAAGCAAACACGGCGCATATTGCATAGTCAGCGTTGTCAGCATTATAAATCTGAGACTGCAGTGTCCGCATTGTCAGCATTCTTGCTCTTGTCTGTTAGAGGTTCCGCCTTATCAGCGTTCTCCGTTTTGAAAGCAAACACTGCGGATATTGCATAGTCAGCGTTGTCAGCATTATAAATCTGAGACTGCATTGTCCGCATCGTCAGCATTCTTGCTCTTGTCTTTTAGAGGGTCTGCGTTATCAGCGTTCCGCGTTTGAAAGCAAACACTGCGGATATTGCATAGTCAGCGTTGTCCGCGTTAAAACACAATGACTGCGGTGTCGACATTGTCAGCGTTGTCAGCATTATAAAACAGAGACTGCAGTGTCGGCATTGTCTGCATTCTTGCTCCTGTCTTTTAAAGGGTCCACTTTGTCAGCGTTCAGCGTTTTAAAAGCAAACACTGCGGATATTGCATAGTCAGCATTGTCAGCGTCATAAAACAGACACTGCAGTGTTCACGTTGTCCGCGTTATGAAACAGAGACTGCAGTGTCGGCATTGTCAGCTTTCTTGCTCTTGTCTTTGAATGGGTCCGCGTTGCGTTCTGCGTTTTAAAATCAAACACTGCGGATATTGCATAGTCAGCGTTGTCAGCGTCATAAAACAGACACTGCAGTGTTCACATTGTCCGCGTTATGAAACAGAGACTGCAGTGCCGGCACTGTCAGCTTTCTTGCTCTTGTCTTTGAATGGGTCCGCGTTGTCAGCGTTCTGCGTTTTAAAATCAAACACTGCGGATATTGCATAGTCAGCGTTGTTAGCGTGATAAACCAGACACTGCAGTGTGCGCATTGTCAGCGTTTTCAGCATTATAAACAGAGACTGCAGTGTCGGCATTGTCAGCATTCTTGGTCTTGTCTTTGAAAGGGTCTGCGTTGTCAGCGTTCGGCGTTTTAAAATCAAACACTGCGGATATTGCATAGTCTGCGTTGTCAGCGTTACAGAACAGAGACTGCATTGTCCGCATTGTGAGCGTTGTCAGCATTATAAAACAGAGACTACAATGTCAGTATTGTCAGCATTCTTGCTATTGTCTTTGAAAGGGTCCACGTTGTCGGCGTTCTGCGTTTTAAAAGCAAACACTACGGATATTGCATAGTCAGCGTTGTCAGTGTTATAAAACAGAGACTGCAGTGTCCGCATTGTCAGCGTTGTCAGAATTACAAATCAGAAGAGACGACAGTATCGGCATTGTCAGCATTATTGCTCTTGTCTTTTAGAGGGTCCGCCTTATCAGCGTTCTCCGTTTTGAAAGCAAACACTGCGGATATTGCATAGTCAGCGTTGTCAGCATTATAAATCTGAGACTGCATTGTCCGCATCGTCAGCATTCTTGCTCTTGTCTTTTAGAGGGTCCGCGTTATCAGCGTTCCGCGTTTTGAAAGCAAACACTGCGGATATTGCATAGTCAGCGTTGTCAGCATTATAAAACAGAGACTGCAGTGTCGGCATTTCTGCATTCTTGCTCCTGTCTTTTAAAGGGTCCGCTTTGTCAGCGTTCAGCGTTTTAAAAGCAAAGACTGCGGATATTGCATAGTCTGCGTTGTCAGCGTTACAAAACAGAGACTGCATTGTCAGAAAACAGAGCCTACAGTGTCAGCATTCTTGCTCTTGTCTTTAAAAGGGTCCACGTTGTCGGCGCTCTGCGTTTTAAAAGCAAACACTTCGGATATTGCATAGTCAACGTTGTCAGCATTATAAATCTGAGACTGCAGTGTCCGCATTGTCAGCATTCTTGCTCTTGCCTTTTAGAGGGTCCGCGTTATCAGCGTTCTGCGTTTTGAAAGCAAACACTGCGGATATTGTATAGTCAGCGTTGTCAGCGTTAAAAAACAGAGACTACAGTGTCCGCATAGTCAGCAATCTTGTTCTTGTCTTTGAAAGGGTCCGCGTTGTCAGCGTTCTGCGTTTAAAATCAAAGACCGCGGATATTGCATAGTCTGCGTTGTCAGCGTTACAAAACAAAGACTGCATTGTCCGCATTGTGAGCGTTGTCAGCACTATAAAACAGAGACTACAGTGTGCGCTTTGTCAGCGTTTTCAGCATTATAAACAGAGACTACAGTGTCAGTATTGTCAGCATTCTTGCTCTTGTCTTTGAAAGGGTCCACGTTGTCGGCGTTCGGCGTTTTAAAATCAAACACTGCGGATATTGGATAGTCAGCGTTTTTAGCGTGATCAACCAGACACTGCAGTGTGCGCATTGTCAGCGTTTTCAGCATTTTAAACAGAGACTGCAGTGTCGGCATTGTCAGCATTCTTGGTCTTGTCTTTGAAAGGGTTTGCGTTGTCAGCGTTCGGCGTTTTAAAATCAAACACTGCGGATATTGCATAGTCTGCGTTGTCAGCGTTACAAAACAGAGACTGCATTGTCCGCATTGTGAGCGTTGTCAGCATTATAAAACAGAGACTACAGTGTCGGCATTGTCTGCATTCTTGCTCCTGTCTTTTAAAGGGTCCGCTTTGTCACCGTTCAGCGTTTTAAAAGCAAACACTGCGGATGTTGCATAGTCAGCGTTGTCAGCGTCATGAAACAGACACTGCAGTGTTCACGTTGTCCGCGTTATGAAACAGAGACTGCAGTGTCGGTATTGTCAGATTTCTTGCTCTTGTCTTTGAATGAGTCCGCGTTGCCTTCTGCGATTTAAAATCAAACACTGCGGATATTGCATTGTCAGCGTTAAAACTGCAGTGTCGGCATTGTCATCGTTGTCAGCATTATAAAACAGAGACTGCTGGGGGCCGTATGAGCCCATGTACTTCAAGATCCTCATGGTACTCATATGAACAGTCACAATCAAAGCGTGACTGAGGTACATCATTTTTAGATGACGACTCTATAACGAATATTATGGATTAAGAATACTGATCAGCGATACGGATTTGATATTTTGGAACATCATGATGTCTTGCCGGCATCATTGAAAATTGTTGACCGCTTCTCTCTTGCAGGAAACAAGCCTATGTTTATGTATACTTTTGTCTTTTTGAATTTGGTGCTAATACTGTTATATGGAAATGGAATAGGTCTTTGGATTATGGACGCGGATATTCTCTAATGGACGACGGCTGGATTATGAATGACGGAATAGACGCTTGTAATTGCATAGTCAGCATTGTCAGCGTCATAAAACAGACACTGCAGTGTTCACGTTGTCCGCGTTATGAAACAGAGACTGCAGCGTCGGCATTGTCAGCTTTCTTGCTCTTGTCTTTGAATGGGTCCGCGTTGCGTTCTGCGTTTTAAAATCAAACACTGCGGATATTGCATTGTCAGCGTTAAAACTGCAGTGTCGGCATTGTCATCGTTGTCAGCATTATAAAACAGAGACTGCTGTGTCGTCATTGTCAGCATTCTTGCTCTTGTCTTTGAAAGGGCCCGCGTTGCGTTCTGCGTTTTAAAATCAAACACTGCGGATATTGCATAGTCAGCGTTGTCAGCGTCATAAAACAGACACTGCAGTGTTCACATTGTCCGCGTTATGAAACAGAGACTGCAGTGCCGGCATTGTCAGCTTCCTTGCTCTTGTCTTTGAATGGGTCCGCGTTGTCAGCGTTCTGCGTTTTAAAATCAAACACTGCGGATATTGCATAGTCAGCGTTGTTAGCGTGATAAACCAGACACTGCAGTGTGCGCATTGTCAGCGTTTTCAGCATTATAAACAGAGACTGCAGTGTCGGCATTGTCAGCATTCTTGGTCTTGTCTTTGAAAGGGTCCGCGTTGTCAGCTTTCGGCGTTTTAAAATCAAACACTGCGGATATTGCATAGTCTGCGTTGTCAGCGTTACAGAACAGAGACTGCATTGTCCGCATTGTGAGCGTTGTCAGCATTATAAAACAGAGACTACAGTATCAGTATTGTCAGCATTCTTGCTATTGTCTTTGAAAGGGTCCACGTTGTCGGCGTTCTGCGTTTTAAAAGCAAACACTACGGATATTGCATACTCAGCGTTGTCAGTGTTCTAAAACAGAGTCCGCATTGTCAGCGTTGTCAGAATTACAAATCAGAAGTGACTGCAGTATCGGCATTGTCAGCATTCTTGCTCTTGTCTTTTAGAGGGTCCGCGTTATCAGCGTTCTGCGTTTTGAAAGCAAACACGGCGCATATTGCATAGTCAGCGTTGTCAGCATTATAAATCTGAGACTGCAGTGTCCGCATTGTCAGCATTCTTGCTCTTGTCTGTTATCAGCGTTCTCCGTTTTGAAAGCAAACACCGCGGATATTGCATAGTCAGCGTTGTCAGCATTATAAATCTGAGACTGCATTGTCCGCATCGTCAGCATTCTTGCTCTTGTCTTTTAGAGGGTCCGCGTTATCAGCGTTCCGCGTTTGAAAGCAAACACTGCGGATATTGCATAGTCAGCGTTGTCAGCGTTAAAAAACAATGACTGCGGTGTCGGCATTGTCAGCGTTGTCAGCATTATAAAACAGAGACTGCAGTGTCGGCATTTCTGCATTCTTGCTCCTGTCTTTTAAAGGGTCCGCTTTGTCAGCGTTCAGCGTTTTAAAAGCAAAGACTGCGGATATTGCATAGTCGGCGTTGTCAGCGTTACAAAACAGAGACTGCATTGTCATAAAACAGAGCCTACAGTGTCAGCATTCTTGCTCTTGTCTTTGAAAGGGTCCACGTTGTCGGCGTTCTGCGTTTTAAAAGCAAACACTTCGGATATTGCATAGTCAACGTTGTCAGCATTATAAATCTGAGACTGCAGTGTCCGCATTGTCAGCATTCTTGCTCTTGCCTTTTAGAGGGTCCGCGTTATCAGCGTTCTGCGTTTTGAAAGCAATTACTGCGGATATTGCATAGTCAGCGTTGTCAGCGTTAAAAAACAGAGACTACGGTGTCCACATAGTCAGCAATCTTGTTCTTGTCTTTGAAAGGGTCCGCGTTGTCAGAGTTCTGCGTTTAAAATCAAAGACCGCGGATATTGCATAGTCTGCGCTGTCAGCGTTACAAAACAAAGACTGCATTGTCCGCATTGTGAGCGTTGTCAGCACTATAAAACAGAGACTACAGTGTGCGCTTTGTCAGCGTTTTCACCATTATAAACAGAGACTACAGTGTCAGTATTGTCAGCATTCTTGCTCTTGTCTTTGAAAGGGTCCACGTTGTCGGCGTTCTGCGTTTTAAAAGCAAACACTACGGATATTGCATGGTCAGCGTTGTCAGTGTTATAAAACAGAGACTACAGTGTCCGCACTGTCAGCGTTGTCAGAATTACAAATCAGAAGAGACTGCAGTATTGGCATTGTCAGCATTCTTGCTCTTGTCTTTTAGAGGGTCGCCGTTATCAGCGTTCTGCGTTTTGAAAGCAAACACGGCACATACTGCATAGTCAGCGTTGTCAGCATTATAAATCTGAGACACCGCATTGTCAGCATTCTTGCTCTTGTCTGTTAGAGGGTCCGCCTTATCAGCGTTCTGCGTTTTGAAAGCAAACACTGCGCATCTTGCATAGTCAGCGTTGTCAGCGCTAAAAAACAGAGACTACAGTGTCCGCATAGTCAGCAATCTTGCTCTTATCTTTGAAAGGGTCCGCGTTGTCAGCGTTCTACGTTTAAAATCAAAGACCGCGGATATTGCGTAGTCTGCGTTGTCAGCGTTACAAAACAAAGACTGCATTGTCCGCATTGTGAGCGTTGTCAGCACTATAAAGACAGAGACTACAGTGTGCGTTTTGTCAGCGTTTTCAGCATTATAAACAGAGACTACAGTGTCAGTATTGTCAGCATTCTTGCTCTTGTCTTTGAAAGGGTCCACGTTGTCGGCGTTCGGCGTTTTAAAATCAAACACTGCGGATATTGGATAGTCAGCGTTGTTAGCGTGATAAACCAAACACTGCAGTGTGCGCATTGTCAGCGTTTTCAGCATTTTAAACAGAGACTGCAGTGTCGGCATTGTCAGTATTCTTGGTCTTCTCTTTGAAAGGGTTTGCGTTGTCAGCGTTCGGCGTTTTAAAATCAAACACTGCGGATATTGCATAGTCTGCGTTGTCAGCGTTACAAAACAGAGACTGCATTGTCCGCATTGTGAGCGTTGTCAGCATTATAAAACAGAGACTACAGTGTCGGCATTGTCTGCATTCTTGCTCCTGTCTTTTAAAGGGTCCGCTTTGTCACCGTTCAGCGTTTTAAAAGCAAACACTGCGGATATTGCATAGTCAGCGTTGTCAGCGTCATGAAACAGACACTGCAGTGTTCACGTTGTCCGCGTTATGAAACAGAGACTGCAGTGTCGGCATTGTCAGATTTCTTGCTCTTGTCTTTGAATGAGTCCGCGTTGCCTTCTGCGATTTAAAATCAAACACTGCGGATATTGCATAGTCGGTGTTGTCAGCGTTAAAAAACAATGACTGCGGTGTCGGCATTGTCAGCGTTGTCAGCATTGTAAAACAGAGACTGCAGTGTCGGCATTGTCTGCATTCTTGCTCCTGTCTTTTAAAGGGTCCACTTTGTCAGCGTTCAGCGTTTTAAAAGCAAACACTGCGGATATTGCATAGTCAGCATTGTCAGCGTCATAAAACAGACACTGCAGTGTTCACGTTGTCCGCGTTATGAAACAGAGACTGCAGCGTCGGCATTGTCACCTTTCTTGCTCTTGTCTTTGAATGGGTCCGCGTTGCGTTCTGCCTTTTAAAATCAAACACTGCGGATATTGCATTGTCAGCGTTAAAACTGTAGTGTCGGCATTGTCATCGTTGTCAGCATTATAAAACAGAGACTGCAGTGTCGTCATTGTCAGCATTCTTCCTCTTGTCTTTGAAAGGGCCCGCGTTGCGTTCTGCGTTTTAAAATCAAACACTGCGGATATTGCATAGTCAGCGTTGTCAGCGTCATAAAACAGACACTGCAGTGTTCACATTGTCCGCGTTATGAAACAGAGACTGCAGTGCCGGCACTGTCAGCTTTCTTGCTCTTGTCTTTGAATGGGTCCGCGTTGTCAGCGTTCTGCGTTTTAAAATCAAACACTGCGGATATTGCATAGTCAGCGTTGTTAGCGTGATAAACCAGACACTGCAGTGTGCGCATTGTCAGCGTTTTCAGCAATATAAACAGAGACTGCAGTGTCGGCATTTGTCAGCATTCTTGGTCTTGTCTTTGAAAGGGTCTGCGTTGTCAGCGTTCGGCGTTTTAAAATCAAACACTGCGGATATTGCATAGTCTGCGTTGTCAGCGTTACAGAACAGAGACTGCATTGTCCGCATTGTGAGCGTTGTCAGCATTATAAAACAGAGACTACAGTATCAGTATTGTCAGCATTCTTGCTATTGTCTTTGAAAGGGTCCACGTTGTCGGCGTTCTGCGTTTTAAAAGCAAACACTACGGATATTGCATAGTCAGCGTTGTCAGTGTTATAAAACAGAGTCCGCATTGTCAGTGTTGTCAGAATTACAAATCAGAAGAGACTGCAGTATCGGCATTGTCAGCATTCTTGCTCTTGTCTTTTAGAGGGTCCGCGTTATCAGCGTTCTGCGTTTTGAAAGCAAACACGGCGCATATTGCATAGTCAGCGTTGTCAGCATTATAAATCTGAGACTGCAGTGTCCGCATTGTCAGCATTCTTGCTCTTGTCTGTTATCAGCGTTCTCCGTTTTGAAAGCAAACACCGCGGATATTGCATAGTCAGCGTTGTCAGCATTATAAATCTGAGACTGCATTGTCCGCATCGTCAGCATTCTTGCTCTTGTCTTTTAGAGGGTCCGCGTTATCAGCGTTCCACGTTTGAAAGCAAACACTGCGGATATTGCATAGTCAGCGTTGTTAGCGTTAAAAAACAATGACTGCGGTGTCGGCATTGTCAGCGTTGTCAGCATTATAAAACAGAGACTGCAGTGTCGCCATTTCTGCATTCTTGCTCCTGTCTTTTAAAGGGTCCGCTTTGTCAGCGTTCAGCGTTTTAAGAGCAAAGACTGCGGATATTGCATAGTCTGCGTTGTCAGCGTTACAAAACAGAGACTGCATTGTCATAAAACAGAGCCTACAGTGTCAGCATTCTTGCTCTTGTCTTTGAAAGGGTCCACGTTGTCGGCGTTCTGCGTTTTAAAAGCAAACACTTCGGATATTGCATAGTCAACGTTGTCAGCATTATAAATCTGAGACTGCAGTGTCCGCATTGTCAGCATTCTTGCTCTTGCCTTTTAGAGGGTCCGCGTTATCAGCGTTCTGCGTTTTGAAAGCAATTACTGCGGATATTGCATAGTCAGCGTTGTCAACGTTAAAAAACCGAGACTACAGTGTCCACATAGTCAGCAATCTTGTTCTTGTCTTTGAAAGGGTCCGCGTTGTCAGCGTTCTGCGTTTAAAATCATAGACCGCGGATATTGCATAGTCTGCGTTGTCAGCGTTACAAAACAAAGACTGCATTGTCCGCATTGTGAGCGTTGTCAGCACTATAAAACAGAGACTACAGTGTGCGCTTTGTCAGCGTTTTCAGCATTATAAACAGAGACTACAGTGTCAGTATTGTCAGCATTCTTGCTCTTGTCTTTGCACAATTAGTACCCATTGGAATACCTATATGCTGCTGATATATTGTGTTGCCAAATTTCACATAGATATTTTTAATGAGAAATTCAAGCAACTCTATAAACAAAGAAACATCCCATGAATGATATCTCTTGTATGTAGTCGAGCTAAAGAATGCTTTATGGCTTCCGACATTAATATATCTACGATCAGTTTTCTTGAACACAGATACTATTAATGAACTTATACGATCAATAAGGTCCTGATGAGGGATTGTAGTATAGAGAGTCGAGAAATCCCATGTGGATACATGTCTGTACGGTATGTGACCTTTAGCATCAAGTTCTTCCGTAAGACATTTTGAGTTTTTCAATATCCACATACATTCAACGCCCGAGTTCTTGAAAATAGTGGCGCAATACCTTTCCCAAACACTACGGATATTGCATAGTCAGCGTTGTCAGTGTTATAAAACAGAGTCCGCATTGTCAGCGTTGTCAGAATTACAAATCAGAAGAGACTGCAGTATCGGCATTGTCAGCATTCTTGCTCTTGTCTTTTAGAGGGTCCGCGTTATCAGCGTTCTGCGTTTTGAAAGCAAACACGGCGCATATTGCATAGTCAGCGTTGTCAGCATTATAAATCTGAGACTGCAGTGTCCGCATTGTCAGCATTCTTGCTCTTGTCTGTTATCAGCGTTCTCCGTTTTGAAAGCAAACACCGCGGATATTGCATAGTCAGCGTTGTCAGCATTATAAATCTGAGACTGCATTGTCCGCATCGTCAGCATTCTTGCTC
Source organism: Hanleya hanleyi (assembly GCA_036873755.1). NCBI lineage: Eukaryota > Metazoa > Mollusca > Polyplacophora > Lepidopleurida > Hanleyidae > Hanleya > Hanleya hanleyi. Next base: position 20,142 of record JAVTVY010010138.1, read on the forward strand.
TTGTCTTTTAGAGGGTCCGCGTTATCAGCGTTCCACGTTTGAAAGCAAACACTGCGGATATTGCATAGTCAGCGTTGTTAGCGTTAAAAAACAATGACTGCGGTGTCGGCATTGTCAGCGTTGTCAGCATTATAAAACAGAGACTGCAGTGTCGCCATTTCTGCATTCTTGCTCCTGTCTTTTAAAGGGTCCGCTTTGTCAGCGTTCAGCGTTTTAAGAGCAAAGACTGCGGATATTGCATAGTCTGCGTTGTCAGCGTTACAAAACAGAGACTGCATTGTCATAAAACAGAGCCTACAGTGTCAGCATTCTTGCTCTTGTCTTTGAAAGGGTCCACGTTGTCGGCGTTCTGCGTTTTAAAAGCAAACACTTCGGATATTGCATAGTCAACGTTGTCAGCATTATAAATCTGAGACTGCAGTGTCCGCATTGTCAGCATTCTTGCTCTTGCCTTTTAGAGGGTCCGCGTTATCAGCGTTCTGCGTTTTGAAAGCAATTACTGCGGATATTGCATAGTCAGCGTTGTCAGCGTTAAAAAACCGAGACTACAGTGTCCACATAGTCAGCAATCTTGTTCTTGTCTTTGAAAGGGTCCGCGTTGTCAGCGTTCTGCGTTTAAAATCATAGACCGCGGATATTGCATAGTCTGCGTTGTCAGCGTTACAAAACAAAGACTGCATTGTCCGCATTGTGAGCGTTGTCAGCACTATAAAACAGAGACTACAGTGTGCGCTTTGTCAGCGTTTTCAGCATTATAAACAGAGACTACAGTGTCAGTATTGTCAGCATTCTTGCTCTTGTCTTTGAAAGGGTCCACGTTGTCGGCGTTCTGCGTTTTAAAAGAAAACACTACGGATGTTGCATGGTCAGCGTTGTCAGTGTTATAAAACAGAGACTGCAGTGTCCGCACTGTCAGCGTTGTCAGAATTACAAATCAGAAGAGACTGCAGTATCGGCATTGTCAGCATTCTTGCTCTTGTCTTTTAGAGGGTTGCCGTTATCAGCGTTCTGCGTTTTGAAAGCAAACACGGCACATATTGCATAGTCAGCGTTGTCAGCATTATAATCTGAGACTGCAGTGTCCGCATTGTCAGCATTCTTGCTCTTGTCTGTTAGAGGGTCCGCCTTATCAGCGTTCTGCGTTTTGAAAGCAAACACTGCGCATATTGCATAGTCAGCGTTATCAGCATTATAAATCTGAGGCTGCAGTGGCCGCATTGTCAGCATTCTTGCTCTTGTCTTTTAGAGGGTCCGCGTTATCAGCGTTCCGCGGTTTGAAAGCAAACACTGCGGATATTGCATAGTCAGCGTTGTCAGCGTTGAAAAACAATGACTGCAGTGTCCGCATTGTCAGCATTCTTGCTCGTCTTTTAAAGCGTCCGCATTGTAAGCCTTCTGTGTTTTGAAATCAAACACTGCGGATATTGCATAGGCAGCGTTGTCAGCGTTATAAAACAGAGGCTGCAGTGTCGGCATTGCCAGCGTTGTCAGCATTATAAAACAGAGACTGCAGTGTCGGCATTGGCTGCATTCTTGCCCCTGTCTTTTAAAGGGTCCCTTTGTCAGCGTTCTGCGTTTTAAAAGTAAATACCGTGGGTATTGTATAGCTAGCGTTGTCAGCATTATAAAACAAAGACAGGAGTGTCGGCATTGTCAGCATTCTTGTTCATGGCTTTGAAAGTGTGTGCGTTGTCAGCGTTCTGCGTTTTAAAAGCAAACACTGCGGATATTGCATACTCAGCGTTGTCAGCATTATAAAACAGAGACTGCAGTGTGGGCATTGTCAGCATTCTCACTCTTGTCTTTTAAAGGGTCCGCGTTGTCGGAGTTCTGCTTTTTAAAACCAAACTCTACGGATATTGCATAGTCAGCGTTGTCAGCATTATAAAACAGAAACTGCAGTGTTCGCATTGTCAGCTTGGTCAGAATTACAAATCAGAAGAGATTGCAGTGTCGGCACTGTGAGCATTCTTGCTCTTGTCTTTGAAAGGGTCTGCGTTGTCAGCGTTCTGCGTAGTAAAAGAAAACACTGGGATATTGCATAGTCAGCGTTGCCAGGATTATAAAACAGAGACGGCAGTGTCGGCATTGTCAGCATTCTTGCTCCTGTCTTTCAGAGACTCCGCGTTGTCAGCGTTCTGCGTTTTAAAAGCGAACAGTGCGCACATTGCTTAGTCAGCGTTGTCAGCATTATAAAACAGAGACTGCAGTGTCGGCATTGTCTGCATTCTTGCTCCTGTCTTTCAAAGGGTCCGCTTTGTCAGCGTTCAGCGTTTTAAAATCAAACACTGCGGATATTGTGTAGTCAGCGTTGTTAGCGTGATAAAACAGACACGGCAGTGTGCGCATTGTCCGCGTTTTCAGCATTATAAACAGAGACTGCAGTGTCCGCATTGTCAGCATTCTTGCTCTTGTCTTTTAGAAGGTCCACGTTGTCAGCGTTCTGCGTTTTGAAAGCAAACACTGCGGATATTGCATAGTCAGAGTTGTCAGCGTTATAAAACAGAGACTGTAGTGTCGGCATTGTCAGCGTTGTCAGCATTATAAAACAGAGACTGCAGTGTCCTCGGATATTACAGTCAGCGTTGTTAGCATTATAAATCTGAGACTGCAGTGTCCGCATTGTCAGAATTCTTGCTCTTGTCTTTTAGAGGGTCCGCGTTGTCAGCGTTCTGCGTTTTGAAAGCAAACACTGCGGATATTGCTTAGTCAGTGTTGTCAGCATTATAAAACAGAGAGTCTTGTCTTTGAAAGGGTTCGCGTTGTCATCGTTCTGCGTTGTAAAAGAAAACACTGCAGATATTGCATAGTCGCCGTTGTCAGCATTATTAATCTGAGACTGCAGTGTCCGCATTGTCAGCATTCTTGCTCTTGTCTTTTAAAGGGTCCGCGTTGTAAGCCTTCTGCGTTTTGAAACCAAACACTGCGGATATTACATAGGCAGCGTTGTCAGCGTTATAAAACAGAGACTGCAGTGTCGACATTGCCAGCGTTGTCAGCATTATAAAACAGAGACTGCAGTGTCGGCATTGCCAGCGTTGTCAGCATTATAAAACAAGAGACTGCAGTGTCCGCATTGTCAGCATTCTTGCTCTTGTCTTTTAGAGGGTCCGCGTTGTCAGCGTTCTGCGTTTTGAAAGCAAACACTGCGGATATTGCTTAGTCAGCGTTGTCAGCATTATAAAACAGAGACTCTTGTCTTTGAAAGGGTTCGCGTTGTCAGCGTTCTGCGTTTTAAAAGCAAACACTGCGGATATTGCATAGTCGGCGTTGTCAGCATTATCAATCTGAGACTGCAGTGTCCGCATTGTCAGCATTCTTGCTCCTGTCTTTTAAAGGGTCCGCGTTGTAAGCCTTCTGCGTTTTGAAACCAAACACTGCGGATATTACATAGGCAGCGTTGTCAGCGTTATAAAACAGAGACTGCAGTGTCGACATTGCCAGCGTTGTCAGCATTATAAAACAAGAGACTGCAGTGTCCGCATTGTCAGCATTCTTGCTCTTGTCTGTTAGAGGGTCCGCCTTATCAGCGTTCTGCGTTTTGAAAGCAAACACTGCGCATATTGCATAGTCAGCGTTGTCAGCGTTAAAAAACAGAGACTACAGTGTCCGCATAGTCAGCAATCTTGCTCTTATCTTTGAAAGGGTCCGCGTTGTCAGCGTTCTACGTTTAAAATCAAAGACCGCGGATATTGCATAGTCTGCGTTGTCAGCGTTACAAAACAAAGACTGCATTGTCCGCATTGTGAGCGTTGTCAGCACTATAAAAACAGAGACTACAGTGTGCGCTTTGTCAGCGTTTTCAGCATTATAAACAGAGACTACAGTGTCAGTATTGTCAGCATTCTTGCTCTTGTCTTTGAAAGGGTCCACGTTGTCGGCGTTCGGCGTTTTAAAATCAAACACTGCGGATATTGCATAGTCAGCGTTGTTAGCGTGATAAACCAGACACTGCAGTGTGCGCATTGTCAGCGTTTTCAGCATTATAAACAGAGACTGCAGTGTCGGCATTGTCAGCATTCTTGGTCTTGTCTTTGAAAGGGTCTGCGTTGTCAACGTTCGGCGTTTTAAAATCAAACACTGCGGATATTGCATAGTCTGCGTTGTCAGCGTTACAGAACAGAGACTGCATTGTCCGCATTGTGAGCGTTGTCAGCATTATAAAACAGAGACTACAGTATCAGTATTGTCAGCATTCTTGCTATTGTCTTTGAAAGGGTCCACGTTGTCGGCGTTCTGCGTTTTAAAAGCAAACACTACGGATATTGCATAGTCAGCGTTGTCAGCATTATAAAACAGAGACTCTTGTCTTTGAAAGGGTTCGCGTTTTCAGCGTTCTGCGTTTTAAAAGCAAACACTGCGGATATTGCATAGTCGGCGTTGTCAGCATTATCAATCTGAGACTGCAGTGTCCGCATTGTCAGCATTCTTGCTCTTGTCTTTTAGAGGGTCCGCGTTGTCAGCGTTCTGCGTTTTGAAAGCAAACACTGCGGATATTGCTTAGTCAGCGTTGTCAGCATTATAAAACAGAGACTCTTGTCTTTGAAAGGGTTCGCGTTTTCAGCGGTCTGCGTTTTAAAAGCAAACACTGCGGATATTGCATAGTCGGCGTTGTCAGCATTATCAATCTGAGACTGCAGTGTCCGCATTGTCAGCATTCTTGCTCTTGTCTTTTAAAGGGTCCGCGTTGTAAGCCTTCTGCGTTTTGAAACCAAACACTGCGGATATTACATAGGCAGTGTTGTCAGCGTTATAAAACAGAGACTGCAGTGTCGACATTGCCAGCGTTGTCAGCATTATAAAACAGAGACTGCAGTGTCGGCATTGTCTGCATTCTTGCCCCTGTCTTTTAAAGGGTCCGCTTTGTCAGCGTTCTGCATTTTAAAAGCAAACACTGCGGATATTGCATACGCAGCGTTGTCAGCATTATAAAACAGAGACTGCAGTGTCGGCATTGTCAGCATTCATGTTCATGGCTTTGAAAGGGTCTGTGTTGTCAGCGTTCTGCGTTTTAAAAGCAAACACTGCGGATATTGCATACGCAGCGTTGTCAGCATTATAAAACAGAGACTGCAGTGTGAGCATTGTCAGCATGCTCACTCTTGTCTTTTAAAGGGTCCGCGTTGTCGGCGTTCACCGTTTTAGAAACAAACTTTGCGGATATTGCATAGTCGTCGTTGTCAGCATTATAAATCTGAGACTGCAGTGTCCACATTGTCAGCATTCTTGTTATTGTTTTTTACAGGGTCCGCGTTGTAAGCGTTCCGCGTTTTGAAAGCAAACACTGCGGATATTGCATAGTCAGCGTTGTCAGTATTATAAAGCAGAGACTGCAGTGTCGGCATTGTCAGCATTCTTGATTTTGTCTTCGAAAGGGACCGCGATTTCAGCGTTCTGCGTTTTAAGAGCAAACACTGCGGATACTGCATAGTCAGCGTTGTCAGCTTGCGAAAACACACAGTGCAGTGTCCGCATTTGCAAATCAGAAGAGACTGCAGTGTCGACGCTCTGAGCATTCTTGCTCTTGTCTTTGAAAGGGTCCGCGTTGTCATCATTCTGCGTTGTGAAAGAAAACACTGCGGATATTGCATAGTCAGCGTTGTCAGCATTATAAAACAAGAGACTGCAGTGTCCGCATTGTCAGCATTGTCAGAATTACAAATCAGAAGAGGCTGCAGTGTCGGCATTGCCTGCATTCTTGCTCCTGTCTTTTAAAGGGTCCGCTTTCTCAGCGTTCTGCGTTTTAAAAGCAAAACTGCGGATATTGTATAGTTAGCGTTGTCAGCATTATAAAACAAAGACAGCAGTGTTGGCATTGTCAGTATTCTTGTTCATGTCTTTGAAAGAGTGTGCGTTCTGTGTTTTATATGCAAACACTGCGGATATTGCATAGTCAGCGTTGTCAGCATTATAAAACAGCGACTGCAGTGTAGGCATTGTCAGCATTCTTGCTCTTGTCTTTTAAAGGGTCCGCGTTGTCGGGGTTCTGCGTTTTAAAAATAAACACTGCGGATATTGCAAAGTCGGGGTTGTCAGCATTATAAATCTGAGACTGCAGTGTCCACATTGTCAGCATTCTTGCTCTTGTCTTTCAAAGGGTCCGCGTTGTAAGCGTTCTGCGTTTTAAAAGCAAACACTGCAGATATTGCATAGGCAGCGTTGTCAGTATTATAGAGCAGAGACTGCAGTGTCGGTATTGTCAGCATTCTTGATTTTGTCTTTGAAAGGGTCCGCGTTTTCAGGGTTCTCCGTCTTAAGACCAAGCACTGCGGATATTGCATATTCAGCGTTGTCAGCTTGAGAAAGCACAAACTGCAGTGTCCTCATTGTCAGCGGTGTCAGCATTATAAAACAGAGACTGCAGAGTCGGCATTGTCAACATTCTTGTTTCTGTCTTTGAGAGGGTCTGCGTTGTCAGCGTTCTGTGTTTTAAAAGCACACACAGTGTATATTGCATAGTCAGCGTTGCCAGAATTATTAAACAGCGACTACAATGTCGGCGTTGTCAGCAAACTTGCGCCTGTCTTTTAGAGGGTCCGCGTTGTCAGCGTTCTGCGTTTTAAAAGCAAACACTGCGGATATTGCATAGTCGGCGTTGTCAGCATTATAAATCTGAGACTGCAGTGTCGGCATTGTCAGCATTCTTGATTTTGTCTTTGAAAGGGACCGCGATTTCAGCGTTCTGCGTTTTAAGAGCAAACACTGCGGATACTGCATAGTCAGCGTTGTCAGCATTATACACCTGAAACTGCAGTGTCCGCATTGTCAGCATTCTTGCTCTTGTCTTTTAAAGGGTCCGCATTGTCAGCGTTCTGCATTTTGAAAGCAACCTCTGCGGATATTGCATGGTGAGCGTTGTCAGCATTATAAATCTGAGACTGCAGTGTCCGAATTGTCAGCATTCTTGCTCTTTTCTTTTAAAGGATCCGCGTTGTAAGCCTTCTGCGTTTTGAAACCAAACACTGCGGATATTGCATAGGCAGCGTTGTCAGCGTTATAAAACAGAGACTGCAGTGTCGGCATTGCTAGTGTTGTCAGCATTATAAAACAGAGACTGCAGTGTCGGCATTGCCTGCATTCTTGCCCCTGTCTTTGAAAGGGTCTGCGTTGTCAGCGTTCTGCGTTTTAAAAGCAAACACTGCGGATATTGCATACGCAGCGTTGTCAGCATTAGAAAACAGAGATTGCAGTGTGGGCATTGTCAGCATTCTCACTCTTGTCTTTTAAAGATCCGCGTTGTCGGCGTTCCGCGTTTTAGCAACAAACTCTGCGGATATTGCACAGTCGTCGTTGTCAGCATTATAATTCTGAGACTGCAGTGTCCACATTGTCAGCATTCTTGCTATTGTTTTTTACAGGGTCCGCGTTGTAAGCGTTCTGTGTTTTGAAAGCAAACACTGCGGATATTGCATAGTCAGCGTTGTCAGTATTATAAAGCAGAGACTGCAGTGTCGGCATTGTCAGCATTCTTGATTTTGTCTTTGAAAGGGGCCGCGATTTCAGCGTTCTGCGTTTTGAGAGCAAACTCTGTGGATACTGCATAGTCAGCGTTGTCAGCTTGCGAAAACACACAGTGCAGTGTCCGCATTGTCAGCGTTGTCAGAATTGCAAATCAGAAGAGACTGCAGTGTCGGCACTGTGAGCATTCTTGATCTTGTCTTTGAAAGGGTCCGCGTTGTCATCGTTCTGCGTTGTAAAAGAAAACACTGCGGATATTGCATAGTCAGCGTTGTCAGCATTATAAAACAAGAGACTTCAGTGTCCGCATTGTCAGCATTGTCAAAATTACAAATCAGAAGAGACTGCAGTGTCGGCATTGCCTGCATTCTTGCTCCTGTCTTTTAAAGGGTCCGCTTTGTCAGCGTTCTGCGTTTTAAAAGCAATACTGCGGATAGTTAGCGTTGTCAGCGTTATAAAACAAAGACAGCAGTGTCGGCATTGTCAGTATTCTTGTTCATGTCTTTGAAAGGGTCCGCGTTCTGTCTTTTATATGAAAACACTGCGGATATTGCATAGTCAGCGTTGTCAGCATTATAAAACAGAGACTGCAGTGAAGGCATTGTCAGCATTCTTGCTCTTGTCTTTTAAAGGGTCCGCATTGTCGGCGTTCTGCGTTTTAAAAACAAACAATGCGGATATTGCATAGTCGGGGTTGTCAGCATTATAAATCTGAGACTGCAGTGTCCACATTGTCAGCATTCTTGCTCTTGTCTTTTAAAGGGTCCGCGTTGTCGGCGTTCTGTGTTTTAAAAACAAACACTGCGGATATTGAATAGTCCGCGTTGTCAGTGTTATAAAACAGAGACTGCAGTATCCGCACTGTCAGCGTTGTCAGAATTACAAATCAGAAGTGACTGCAGTATCGGCATTGTCAGCATTCTTGCTCTTGTCTTTTAGAGGGTCCGCGTTATCAGCGTTCTGCGTTTTGAAAGCAAACACGGCACATATTGCATAGTCAGCGTTGTCAGCATTATAAATCTGAGACTGCAGTGTCCGCATTGTCAGCATTCTTGCTCTTGTCTGTTAGAGGGTCCGCCTTATCAGCGTTCTGCGTTTTGAAAGCAAACACTGCGCATATTGCATAGTCAGCGTTATCAGCATTATAAATCTGAGACTGCAGTGGCCGCATTGTCAGCATTCTTGCTCTTGTCTTTTAGAAGGTCCGCGTTATCAGCGTTCCGCGGTTTGAAAGCAAACACTGCGGATATTGCATAGTCAGCGTTAAAAAACACTGACTGCAGTGTCCGCATTGTCAGCATTCTTGCTCTCGTCTTTTAAAGCGTCCGCATTGTAAGCCTTCTGTGTTTTGAAATCAAACACTGCGGATATTGCATAGGCAGCGTTGTCAGCGTTATAAAACAGAGACTGCAGTGTCGGCATTGCCAGCGTTGTCAGCATTATAAAACAGAGACTGCAGTGTCGGCATTGGCTGCATTCTTGCCCCTGTCTTTTAAAGGGTCCCTTTGTCATCGTTCTGCGTTTTAAAAGTAAATACCGTGGGTATTGTATAGCTAGCGTTGTCAGCATTATAAAACAAAGACAGCAGTGTCGGCATTGTCAGCATTCTTGTTCATGGCTTTGAAAGTGTGTGCGTTGTCAGCGTTCTGCGTTTTAAAAGCAAACACTGCGGATATTGCATACTCAGCGTTGTCAGCATTATAAAACAGAGACCGCAGTGTGGGCATTGTCAGCATTCTCACTCTTGTCTTTTAAAGGGTCCGCGTTGTCGGAGTTCTGCTTTTTAAAACCAAACTCTACGGATATTGCATAGTCCGCGTTGTCAGCATTATAAAACAGAAACTGCAGTGTTCGCATTGTCAGCTTGGTCAGAATTACAAATCAGAAGAGATTGCAGTGTCGGCACTGTGAGCATTCTTGCTCTTGTCTTTGAAAGGGTCTGCGTTGTCAGCGTTCTGCGTAGTAAAAGAAAACACTGGGATATTGCATAGTCAGCGTTGCCAGGATTATAAAACAGAGACGGCAGTGTCGGCATTGTCAGCATTCTTGCTCCTGTCTTTCAGAGACTCCGCGTTGTCAGCGTTCTGCGTTTTAAAAGCGAACAGTGCGCACATTGCTTAGTCAGCGTTGTCAGCATTATAAAACAGAGACTGCAGTGTCGGCATTGTCTGCATTCTTGCTCCTGTCTTTCAAAGGGTCCGCTTTGTCAGCGTTCAGCGTTTTAAAATCAAACACTGCGGATATTGTGTAGTCAGCGTTGTTAGCGTGATAAAACAGACACGGCAGTGTGCGCATTGTCCGCGTTTTCAGCATTATAAACAGAGACTGCAGTGTCCGCATTGTCAGCATTCTTGCTCTTGTCTTTTAGAAGGTCCACGTTGTCAGCGTTCTGCGTTTTGAAAGCAAACACTGCGGATATTGCATAGTCAGAGTTGTCAGCGTTATAAAACAGAGACTGTAGTGTCGGCATTGTCAGCGTTGTCAGCATTATAAAACAGAGACTGCAGTGTCCTCGGATATTACAGTCAGCGTTGTTAGCATTATAAATCTGAGACTGCAGTGTCCGCATTGTCAGAATTCTTGCTCTTGTCTTTTAGAGGGTCCGCGTTGTCAGCGTTCTGCGTTTTGAAAGCAAACACTGCGGATATTGCTTAGTCAGTGTTGTCAGCATTATAAAACAGAGAGTCTTGTCTTTGAAAGGGTTCGCGTTGTCATCGTTCTGCGTTGTAAAAGAAAACACTGCAGATATTGCATAGTCGCCGTTGTCAGCATTATAAATCTGAGACTGCAGTGTCCGCATTGTCAGCATTCTTGCTCTTGTCTTTTAAAGGGTCCGCGTTGTAAGCCTTCTGCGTTTTGAAACCAAACACTGCGGATATTACATAGGCAGCGTTGTCAGCGTTATAAAACAGAGACTGCAGTGTCGACATTGCCAGCGTTGTCAGCATTATAAAACAGAGACTGCAGTGTCGGCATTGCCAGCGTTGTCAGCATTATAAAACAAGAGACTGCAGTGTCCGCATTGTCAGCATTCTTGCTCTTGTCTTTTAGAGGGTCCGCGTTGTCAGCGTTCTGCGTTTTGGAAGCAAACACTGCGGATATTGCTTAGTCAGCGTTGTCAGCATTATAAAACAGAGACTCTTGTCTTTGAAAGGGTTCGCGTTGTCAGCGTTCTGCGTTTTAAAAGCAAACACTGCGGATATTGCATAGTCGGCGTTGTCAGCATTATCAATCTGAGACTGCAGTGTCCGCATTGTCAGCATTCTTGCTCCTGTCTTTTAAAGGGTCCGCGTTGTAAGCCTTCTGCGTTTTGAAACCAAACACTGCGGATATTACATAGGCAGCGTTGTCAGCGTTATAAAACAGAGACTGCAGTGTCGACATTGCCAGCGTTGTCAGCATTATAAAACAAGAGACTGCAGTGTCCGCATTGTCAGCATTCTTGCTCTTGTCTGTTAGAGGGTCCGCCTTATCAGCGTTCTGCGTTTTGAAAGCAAACACTGCGCATATTGCATAGTCAGCGTTGTCAGCGTTAAAAAACAGAGACTACAGTGTCCGCATAGTCAGCAATCTTGCTCTTATCTTTGAAAGGGTCCGCGTTGTCAGCGTTCTACGTTTAAAATCAAAGACCGCGGATATTGCATAGTCTGCGTTGTCAGCGTTACAAAACAAAGACTGCATTGTCCGCATTGTGAGCGTTGTCAGCACTATAAAAACAGAGACTACAGTGTGCGCTTTGTCAGCGTTTTCAGCATTATAAACAGAGACTACAGTGTCAGTATTGTCAGCATTCTTGCTCTTGTCTTTGAAAGGGTCCACGTTGTCGGCGTTCGGCGTTTTAAAATCAAACACTGCGGATATTGCATAGTCAGCGTTGTTAGCGTGATAAACCAGACACTGCAGTGTGCGCATTGTCAGCGTTTTCAGCATTATAAACAGAGACTGCAGTGTCGGCATTGTCAGCATTCTTGGTCTTGTCTTTGAAAGGGTCTGCGTTGTCAACGTTCGGCGTTTTAAAATCAAACACTGCGGATATTGCATAGTCTGCGTTGTCAGCGTTACAGAACAGAGACTGCATTGTCCGCATTGTGAGCGTTGTCAGCATTATAAAACAGAGACTACAGTATCAGTATTGTCAGCATTCTTGCTATTGTCTTTGAAAGGGTCCACGTTGTCGGCGTTCTGCGTTTTAAAAGCAAACACTACGGATATTGCATAGTCAGCGTTGTCAGCATTATAAAACAGAGACTCTTGTCTTTGAAAGGGTTCGCGTTTTCAGCGTTCTGCGTTTTAAAAGCAAACACTGCGGATATTGCATAGTCGGCGTTGTCAGCATTATCAATCTGAGACTGCAGTGTCCGCATTGTCAGCATTCTTGCTCTTGTCTTTTAGAGGGTCCGCGTTGTCAGCGTTCTGCGTTTTGAAAGCAAACACTGCGGATATTGCTTAGTCAGCGTTGTCAGCATTATAAAACAGAGACTCTTGTCTTTGAAAGGGTTCGCGTTTTCAGCGGTCTGCGTTTTAAAAGCAAACACTGCGGATATTGCATAGTCGGCGTTGTCAGCATTATCAATCTGAGACTGCAGTGTCCGCATTGTCAGCATTCTTGCTCTTGTCTTTTAAAGGGTCCGCGTTGTAAGCCTTCTGCGTTTTGAAACCAAACACTGCGGATATTACATAGGCAGTGTTGTCAGCGTTATAAAACAGAGACTGCAGTGTCGACATTGCCAGCGTTGTCAGCATTATAAAACAGAGACTGCAGTGTCGGCATTGTCTGCATTCTTGCCCCTGTCTTTTAAAGGGTCCGCTTTGTCAGCGTTCTGCATTTTAAAAGCAAACACTGCGGATATTGCATACGCAGCGTTGTCAGCATTATAAAACAGAGACTGCAGTGTCGGCATTGTCAGCATTCATGTTCATGGCTTTGAAAGGGTCTGTGTTGTCAGCGTTCTGCGTTTTAAAAGCAAACACTGCGGATATTGCATACGCAGCGTTGTCAGCATTATAAAACAGAGACTGCAGTGTGAGCATTGTCAGCATGCTCACTCTTGTCTTTTAAAGGGTCCGCGTTGTCGGCGTTCACCGTTTTAGAAACAAACTTTGCGGATATTGCATAGTCGTCGTTGTCAGCATTATAAATCTGAGACTGCAGTGTCCACATTGTCAGCATTCTTGTTATTGTTTTTTACAGGGTCCGCGTTGTAAGCGTTCCGCGTTTTGAAAGCAAACACTGCGGATATTGCATAGTCAGCGTTGTCAGTATTATAAAGCAGAGACTGCAGTGTCGGCATTGTCAGCATTCTTGATTTTGTCTTCGAAAGGGACCGCGATTTCAGCGTTCTGCGTTTTAAGAGCAAACACTGCGGATACTGCATAGTCAGCGTTGTCAGCTTGCGAAAACACACAGTGCAGTGTCCGCATTTGCAAATCAGAAGAGACTGCAGTGTCGACGCTCTGAGCATTCTTGCTCTTGTCTTTGAAAGGGTCCGCGTTGTCATCATTCTGCGTTGTGAAAGAAAACACTGCGGATATTGCATAGTCAGCGTTGTCAGCATTATAAAACAAGAGACTGCAGTGTCCGCATTGTCAGCATTGTCAGAATTACAAATCAGAAGAGGCTGCAGTGTCGGCATTGCCTGCATTCTTGCTCCTGTCTTTTAAAGGGTCCGCTTTCTCAGCGTTCTGCGTTTTAAAAGCAAAACTGCGGATATTGTATAGTTAGCGTTGTCAGCATTATAAAACAAAGACAGCAGTGTTGGCATTGTCAGTATTCTTGTTCATGTCTTTGAAAGAGTGTGCGTTCTGTGTTTTATATGCAAACACTGCGGATATTGCATAGTCAGCGTTGTCAGCATTATAAAACAGCGACTGCAGTGTAGGCATTGTCAGCATTCTTGCTCTTGTCTTTTAAAGGGTCCGCGTTGTCGGGGTTCTGCGTTTTAAAAATAAACACTGCGGATATTGCAAAGTCGGGGTTGTCAGCATTATAAATCTGAGACTGCAGTGTCCACATTGTCAGCATTCTTGCTCTTGTCTTTCAAAGGGTCCGCGTTGTAAGCGTTCTGCGTTTTAAAAGCAAACACTGCAGATATTGCATAGGCAGCGTTGTCAGTATTATAGAGCAGAGACTGCAGTGTCGGTATTGTCAGCATTCTTGATTTTGTCTTTGAAAGGGTCCGCGTTTTCAGGGTTCTCCGTCTTAAGACCAAGCACTGCGGATATTGCATATTCAGCGTTGTCAGCTTGAGAAAGCACAAACTGCAGTGTCCTCATTGTCAGCGGTGTCAGCATTATAAAACAGAGACTGCAGAGTCGGCATTGTCAACATTCTTGTTTCTGTCTTTGAGAGGGTCTGCGTTGTCAGCGTTCTGTGTTTTAAAAGCACACACAGTGTATATTGCATAGTCAGCGTTGCCAGAATTATTAAACAGCGACTACAATGTCGGCGTTGTCAGCAAACTTGCGCCTGTCTTTTAGAGGGTCCGCGTTGTCAGCGTTCTGCGTTTTAAAAGCAAACACTGCGGATATTGCATAGTCGGCGTTGTCAGCATTATAAATCTGAGACTGCAGTGTCGGCATTGTCAGCATTCTTGATTTTGTCTTTGAAAGAGACCGCGATTTCAGCGTTCTGCGTTTTAAGAGCAAACACTGCGGATACTGCATAGTCAGCGTTGTCAGCATTATACACCTGAAACTGCAGTGTCCGCATTGTCAGCATTCTTGCTCTTGTCTTTTAAAGGGTCCGCATTGTCAGCGTTCTGCATTTTGAAAGCAACCTCTGCGGATATTGCATGGTGAGCGTTGTCAGCATTATAAATCTGAGACTGCAGTGTCCGAATTGTCAGCATTCTTGCTCTTTTCTTTTAAAGGATCCGCGTTGTAAGCCTTCTGCGTTTTGAAACCAAACACTGCGGATATTGCATAGGCAGCGTTGTCAGCGTTATAAAACAGAGACTGCAGTGTCGGCATTGCTAGTGTTGTCAGCATTATAAAACAGAGACTGCAGTGTCGGCATTGCCTGCATTCTTGCCCCTGTCTTTGAAAGGGTCTGCGTTGTCAGCGTTCTGCGTTTTAAAAGCAAACACTGCGGATATTGCATACGCAGCGTTGTCAGCATTAGAAAACAGAGATTGCAGTGTGGGCATTGTCAGCATTCTCACTCTTGTCTTTTAAAGATCCGCGTTGTCGGCGTTCCGCGTTTTAGCAACAAACTCTGCGGATATTGCACAGTCGTCGTTGTCAGCATTATAATTCTGAGACTGCAGTGTCCACATTGTCAGCATTCTTGCTATTGTTTTTTACAGGGTCCGCGTTGTAAGCGTTCTGTGTTTTGAAAGCAAACACTGCGGATATTGCATAGTCAGCGTTGTCAGTATTATAAAGCAGAGACTGCAGTGTCGGCATTGTCAGCATTCTTGATTTTGTCTTTGAAAGGGGCCGCGATTTCAGCGTTCTGCGTTTTGAGAGCAAACTCTGTGGATACTGCATAGTCAGCGTTGTCAGCTTGCGAAAACACACAGTGCAGTGTCCGCATTGTCAGCGTTGTCAGAATTGCAAATCAGAAGAGACTGCAGTGTCGGCACTGTGAGCATTCTTGATCTTGTCTTTGAAAGGGTCCGCGTTGTCATCGTTCTGCGTTGTAAAAGAAAACACTGCGGATATTGCATAGTCAGCGTTGTCAGCATTATAAAACAAGAGACTTCAGTGTCCGCATTGTCAGCATTGTCAAAATTACAAATCAGAAGAGACTGCAGTGTCGGCATTGCCTGCATTCTTGCTCCTGTCTTTTAAAGGGTCCGCTTTGTCAGCGTTCTGCGTTTTAAAAGCAATACTGCGGATAGTTAGCGTTGTCAGCGTTATAAAACAAAGACAGCAGTGTCGGCATTGTCAGTATTCTTGTTCATGTCTTTGAAAGGGTCCGCGTTCTGTCTTTTATATGAAAACACTGCGGATATTGCATAGTCAGCGTTGTCAGCATTATAAAACAGAGACTGCAGTGAAGGCATTGTCAGCATTCTTGCTCTTGTCTTTTAAAGGGTCCGCATTGTCGGCGTTCTGCGTTTTAAAAACAAACAATGCGGATATTGCATAGTCGGGGTTGTCAGCATTATAAATCTGAGACTGCAGTGTCCACATTGTCAGCATTCTTGCTCTTGTCTTTTAAAGGGTCCGCGTTGTCGGCGTTCTGTGTTTTAAAAACAAACACTGCGGATATTGCATAGTCCGCGTTGTCAGCTTGAGAAAGCACACACTGCAGTGTCCTCATTGTCAGCGGTGTCAGCATAATAAAACAGAGACTGCAGAGTCGGCATTGTCAGCATTCTTCTTTCTGTCTTTGGGAGGGTCCGCGTTGTCAGCGTTCTGCCTTTCAAAAGCAAACACTGCAGATATTGCATAGTCAGCGTTGTCAGCATTATACACCTGAGACTGCATTGTCCGCATTGTCAGGATTCTTGCTCTTGTCTTTTAAAGGGTCCGCGTTGTCAGCGTTCTGCGTTTTGAAAGCAACCACTGCGGATATTGCATGGTCAGCGTTGTCAGAATTATAAAACAGAGACTGTAGTGTCGGAATTGTCAGCGTTGCCACCATTATAAATTAGAGACTGCTGTGTCGGCATTTTCAGCATTCTTGCTCTTTACTTTGAAAGGGTTCGCGTTGTCAGCGTTCTGCGTTGTAAAAGAAAACACTGTGGATATTGAATAGTCAGCGTTGTCAGCATTATAAATCAGTGTCCGCATTGTCGGCATTGTTTCTCTTGTCTTTGAAAGAGTTTGCGTTGTCAGCATTCTGCATGAAAAAAACAGAGACTGCAGTGTCGGCATTGTCAGCATTCTTGCTCTTGTAATTACCGAGTACTTTTTCCCTCCTACATCTAGAGAAATACAAAGACTTACATTTGTTCAGCCTGGAAAATAGATGTTGGAATTATAGACGAGTTTGTCCAACCTACGTTGTGGAGAAATCCAACACTGAAATTCAATCGTCTTACAAATGAGATATTGTAATCATAGATGCGTCTTTGACACCTACAACGTACGATATATGAATATTTACATCTGCGTGGTCTAGGAATATGCAGCGTTGTCAGAATACTAAAACAGAGAATGCAGTATCGGCATTGTGATCATTCTTGCTCTTGTCTTTCAAAGGGTCCGCGTTGTCGGCATTCTGCGTTTTAAAAGCAAACACTGCGGATATTGTATAGTCAACGTTATCAGCATTATAAAACAGAGACTGCAATGTCAGCATTGTCAGCATCCTTGCTCGTGTCTTTTAAATGGTCCGCGTTGTCGGCGTTCTGCATTTTAAAATCAAGCACTGTGAATATTGCATAGTCAGCGTTGTCAGCATTATAGAACAGATACTGCAGTGTCGGCATTGTCAGCATTCTTGCTCATGTAATTTGAGTGTTCACGCTGTCAGCGTTCTGCGTTTCAAACATGGAGACTGCTGTTACTGCGTTGTACTAGTAGAGAAAGAGAATTGAGACTGCAGTGTCAGCATTGTCAGCATTCCTGCTCTTGTCTTTGAAGGGAGGGGGCATTTGGCTTAATGTCACACTCGAGTTTGTTTCACTCATATGGCCACAGTCAGTTTGGTTGGTGGAGGGAACCGGAGTACCCGGAGAGAAGCACCGCCCGTCGGCAAGTAACTGACAAACTTCCACACATGGACCAGCTGGGCTCGAACCCGTGCCGGCTCAGCGGTGTGAGGCTAGCGGTCACCAGCGAAACGCCTTAGACCACTCGGCCACCGAGGACCCCTCTTGTCTTTGAATATCCGAGTTGTCAGCGTTGTGCGTTTTAAATGCAATCACTGCGGATATTGCATAGTCAGCGTTGTCAGCGTTGTCAGCATTATAAAACAGAGACTGCAGTGTCCGCATTGTCGGCATTCTTGCTGTTGTCTTTTAAAGCGTCCGCGTTGTCAGGGTTCTGCGTTTTAAAAGCAAACCCTACGGATATTGTATAGTCGGCATTGTCAGCGTTATAAAAGGAAGACTGCAGTTCCCGCATTGTCAGCATTCTTGCTCTTGTCTTTGAAAAGGTCCGCGTTGACAGCGTTCTGCGTTTTAAAAGCAATCACTGTGGATAGTGTATTGTCAGCGTTATCAGCATATATAAATCGAAGAGTACAGTATCGGCAATGTCAGCATTCTTACACTTGTCTTTGAAAGGGTCCGCTTTGTCAGCGCTCTGCGTTTGAAGCGCAAACACTGCGGATATTGCATAGTCAGCGTTGTCAGCATTGTAAAACAGAGACTGCAGGGTCCGCATATTCAGCATACTTGCTCTTGTCTTTGAAGAGGTCCGCGTTGTCAGCGTTCTACGATTTAAAAGCAAACACTGCGGATATTACATAGTCAGCGTTATCAGCATTTTTTCTAGAGACTGCCGTGTCCGCTTTGACGGCATTCTTGCTCTTGCCTTTTAAAGGGTCAGTGTTGTCAGGATTCTGCGTTTTAAACGCAAACACTGCGGATATTCTACAGTCAGCGTTGTCTCAGCATATATAAAACAGGGACTGCAGTGTCCGCATATTCAGCATACTTGCTCTTGTCTTTGAAGAGGTCCGCGTTGTCAGCGTTCTACGATTTAAAAGCAAACACTGCGGATATTACATAGTCAGCGTTATCAGCATTTTTTCTAGAGACTGCCGTGTCTGCTTTGACGGCATTCTTGCTCTTGCCTTTTAAAGGGTCAGCGTTGTCAGGATTCTGCGTTTTAAACGCAAACACTGCGGATATTCTACAGTCAGCGTTGTCTCAGCATATATAAAACAGGGACTGCAGTGTCCGCATATTCAGCATACTTGCTCTTGTCTTTGAAGGGGTCCGTGTTGTCAGCGTTCTGCGATTTAAAAGCAAACATTGCGGATATTACATAGTCAGCGTTATCAGCATTTTTTCTAGAGACTGCCGTGTCCGCTTTGACGGCATTCTTGCTCTTGCCTTTTAAAGGGTCAGCGTTGTCAGGATTCTGCGTTTTAAACGCAAACACTGCGGATATTCTACAGTCAGCTTTGTCTCAGCATATATAAAACAGGGACTGCAGTGTCCGCATATTCAGCATACTTGCTCTTGTCTTTGAAGGGGCCCGTGTTGTCAGCGTTCTGCGATTTAAAAGCAAACACTGCGGATATTGCGTAGTCAGCGTTATCAGCATTTTTTCTAGAGACTGCAGTGTCCGCATTGACAGCATTCTCGCTCTTGTATTTTAAAGGGACAGCGTTGTCAGGATTCTGCGTTTTAAAAGCAAACACTGCGGATATTCTATAGTCCGCGTTATCAGCATATATAAAACAGAGACTGCACTGACGGCATTGGCAGTATTCTTACTCTTTGTCTTTGGAAGAGTCCGCATTGTCACCGTTTTCCATTTTAAACGCAAACACGGCGGATATTGCATAGTCAGCGTTGTCAGCATTATAAAACAGAGACTGCAGTGTCGGCATTGCCAGCATTCTTGCTCTTGTAATTAAACAGTACTTTTTCCGTCCTACATTTAGAGAAATATAAAGACTTACATTTGTTCGGCCTAGAAAATAGATGTTTTAATTACAGACGAGTATGTCCAACTTACCTTGTAGAGAAATTCACCAGTGAAATTCAATTGTCGTAAAAATAAGATAGTGTAATCATAGATGCGTCCTTCACTCCTATAATGTAGGATATATGAATATTTACATCTGTTTGGCCTAGAAATAAGATGCGGTGTCTCATGCATGTATCATTGTCAGCATTCTTGCTCCTGTCTTTGAGAGGGTCCGCGTTGTCAGCCTTCTGCGTTTTAAATGCAAACACTGCGGATATTGCACAGTCAGCGTTGTCAGCAATATAAAGCAGACTGCAGTGTCCGCATTGTCAGCATTCTTGCTCTTGTCTTTTAAAGGGTTCCCGTTTGTCAGTATTCTGCGTTTTAAAAGCAAACACTGCGGATATTGTATTGTCAACCCTTTTCTAAGTGCTCACAATATTGGCTTGCACTACAATTAGATAATGTAACCACCAGCGAGATTGTGCGTCTCACAACCAGGAGAATATTAAGACCTACATTTGTTTGGCCTAGAACTAAGAAGCTGCAATTACATAATTGACTATCTGTATGTTTGTCATAGGAACGGTATTACGGGGTCGACTCCTCAATCTCCTGTCTATCCAGCGGTGGAGTTTACGACAATTAGGACCCATATTGAAAGTATTCCGGCGTTGTTGTGTTACGGCCTTTAAGGCGTCATTCTCTTTTCTGTGCGAGCACAGAGTTGTTTTACATATAGCATGGGTACCAATATCTGTGCGTGTATCTTTCTGTAAGCGGCGTTGGTTTGCTGCCCAGGTCGACAATGCAATCTGTAGGAAATGATGAAGTTACAAATAACCGAGACAACCGATACATTCCATGCAATATTTATTACAAGTAAAGAAATGTACAAAAAACATACACTCACAAAAAAAACAACAAAACACAAACATTGTAACTGCGTGTAGGCCTGTTTCCTGATGTGTAGGCCAGTGAGCTTTGACCGCTCGCCTCGGCCTTCATTTTGGTACGCAACACATCAGGTATGCGCACAGAAAAACTTGGAACTGTAGCTATTCAAAGGGACGAAGGGACAATCTAATAAAAATAAAATCCTGTCTGCTCCCCATTCGGATTTATGGCTTGCAGGATCCAACTGTCTGTTAGTAGCGCGAGTGTCAACTAATCCCAAAAGCTCTTCATTGTGCTTTGAAGGTAACATAATGGTACGTGCTTTTCGGTTGGCTCGGCCGAATCACACGCCACGCTGGCGGGGTATCTTCTGATTTTGCCACCCTCCCGCCAGGTTGGCACCATAATGCGGATTATGGAGAGGTCCTTGGCGTAAACCTTGGGACCATGACCATATCCCTCTCTCCGACTGTAAGTAAAGTACATGTAGTTAAAATGCGATGGTGATGTCATAAGACTGTTAAACATTCATGACCTGGGCGCTCTGAACACCAAATTGAATTGGAATCAGTAATATCCTACATAGCGACAAATACGATTGGGAGCATTGATAGGATATTAATCCCAGTAGCATTAGTATAATAGTACATGTATGCATTTTTTTGCAAACTTGTTCTTGCTGCATTAAATAAATAATCTGACGGTTTCACAAGCTCCATACTGTTTTCAATATTTGAACTGTACTGAGATCCCCAGACTAAACTATAAATACATTTGTTACATCAATTGATGATTGAAGTTTAAGTCAGTATTCTCTCACCATGAGCTTGGTAGCAAGCTAAACATTTTTGTCCTATCCAACTTCTTGACCTGCTGTACTTGCAAGTGTAGGTCAATCTATAAAACTTTGCTTTTCCTGAGCTAGCTTCAACCAAAAACTACACTGAAAGTAACATATTTCTCCATGGTTCCGTCAGCTTGAATGTTGGTGTCCTTAACTCATTGTAACTGCATGAAGCATGAAACTTAGAACTATCCACCATGTGCATTGGAAACTACAATATTTTCAGTGGAGAGAAGAAAACCAAAGAGCCAAACTGAAAAGTGTCTTGACTGGTTGAAGACCAGATGAACTCTGAATTTGAATGTTGTTCATCTGATATTACATTCTTGTTGGAAAGAGCTGGTTCCCATGGATACCAGTGGTCTCATGCTGGGCATTAAATAAAAACCATCTGCTTTAAGTATGTACTTCCTGCCCGTGGTGCGAGCTTGCGCAAGCTCGTCAATCCCGGTCAGTATACACTGTAGGTTGCCTAAAAATATGGCAGTCTTGCTAGCTTGCCTGAAAATATTGCAGGCTTGCGCTAGCTTGCCATGCCAAGGTGCGAGCTCACAATCCTTGGCAGACCTTTATTGTTAGCTTGCACAGGCTTGCTGCAGTCTTGTGCCAGCTTGCTGCGAGCCGGCACAAGCTTGCTGCAGCCTTGCGCTAGCTTGCCGCAAGCTGGCGCAAGCTTGTTGGAGGCATGTTAGCTTAAGGTAAGCTTGTGTTAGCTAGTTGCAACCTTAAATTCCTGTAAGGGTGACTATACAATATCCGCAGTGTTTCCTTTTAAAACACAGAACGGTGACAACGCGGACCCTTTGAAAGACAAGAGCAAGAATGCTGACAATGCTGATACTGCAGTCTCAGATGTATAATGCTGACAACGCTGACTATGCAATATCCGCAGTGTTTCCTTTTAAAACGCAGAACGCTGACAACGCGGAACCTTTGAAAGACAAGAGCAAGAATGCTGACAATGCTGATACTGCAGTCTCAGATGTGTAATGCTGACAACGCTGACCATACAATATCCGCAGTGTTTCCTTTTAAAACGCAGAACGCTGACAACGCGGACACTTTAAAAGACAAGAGTAAGAATGCTGACAATGCCGACACTGCTGTCTCTTTTATATATGCTGACAACGCTGACTATACAATATCTGCAGGGTTTCCTTTTAAAACGCAGAACGCTGACAACGAGGACCCTTTAGAAAACAAGAGCCAGATTGCTGAAAACGCGGTCTCTGCATTGTAATTTAATTCACTCTCTGTACAAGTACAACGCTGAGAAGACGCGGACCCGTTCAAAGACAAGAGTAAGAATGCTGAAAATGTCGACTCGGCAGTCTCTGTTTTATAGTGCTGACAACGCTGACAATGCTGACACAGCAGTCTCTGTTACGCTGTTTACACAATATCCGCAGTGTTTGCTTTTAAAGCACAGAACGCTGATAAAGCTGACCCTTTAAAAGACGAGAGCAAGAATGCTGACAATGCGGACACTGCAGTCTCTGTTTTATAATGCTGACAACGCTGACTATGCAATATCCGCAGTGTTTGCATTTGAAAGGCAGAACGCTGACAACGCGGACCCTTCAATAGACAAGAGCAAAATGCTGACAATGCGGACACTGCACTCTCTGGTCTATAATGCTGACAACGCTAAGCAATATCCGCAGTGTTTGCGTTCAAAACGCAGAGCGCTGACAAAGCGGACCCTTTGAAAGACAAGAGGAAGAATGGTGACAATCCCGACACTGCAGTCTGTGCTGTATAATGATGACAACGCTGACTATGCAATATCCGCAGTGTTTGCTTTTAAAACGCAGAGCGCTGACAACGCGAATCCTTTGTAAGACAAGAGTAAGAATGCTGACTCTGTTTCATAATGCTGACAACGATCACTATACAATATCCGCAGTGTATCCTTTTAAAACGCAGAACGGTGACAACGCGGACCCTTTCAAAGACAAGAGCAAGAACGCTGACAAAGCCGATACTATAGTCTCTGTTATGTAATGCGGGCAACGCTGACCATGCAATATCGGCAGTGTTTGCTTTTAAAACGCAGAACGCTGACAACACGGACTCTTTCAAAGACAAGAGCAAGAACGCTGACAATGCCGACACTGCAGTCTCTGTTTCAGATTGCTGACAACGCTGACTATGCAATATCTGCAGTGTTTGCGTTTAAAACGCAGAAGGCTGACAAAGCGGACCCTTTCAAAGACAAGACCAAGAATGCTGACAATGCCGACACTGCAGTCGTTGTTTTATAATGCTGACAACGCTGACTATACAATATCCGCAGTGTTTGCTTTTAAAACGCAGAACGCTGACAACGCGGGCCCTTTAAAAGACAAGAGGGAGAATGCTGACAACGCAGTGTCTGCATTGTAGCTTAAGTCACTCCCTCTATAAGAACAACGCTGACAAGCGGAGTAACGCTGATAATGCCGACTCTGCGGTCTCTGCTTTGTTGGGCTTACAACGCTGACTATCCCAGTGTCAGCGTTTAAATTGAAGAACGCTGACAGTAAGTATGTGGTAACGCCGATACTGCCGTCTCTGCTTTATGAAACTGACAATGGAGTATTCGCAGAAGAACGCCGACATTGCCGACACGGAAAAATGAAAAGAAC
>JAVTVY010010139.1:0-44511 GCA_036873755.1 Hanleya hanleyi
CTTTTTTTTTTTTTTGGTCTCATTTGGGCGCCCAAATTCATGGCGCCCAAACCCGTTATAACGGGTTCAAAAACGGCCTGGATCAGGCCCTGTGTTTAGGTGTTTGGGATATTACAATATACAATTGATCTTACGATGCTCTACATCATTTTCATTGATGTTTGAGGTGTTATAATATAGTTTATGTTTGGGATGTTCATTACATGTATCATTATTTTTTGGAGTGTTCCAATTGTATTGTTGTTTCGAGATGTTCCCATTCCATTGTTATTTGGTGTGTTTCAAGTCCCTTATGTTTGAAAATTAAATGTTTGGGATGTTCCAACTACAATATTATGTTTGGAGTGTTTCACTTCCAGTATGTTTGGGGTGTTCCAATTCTAAATTTATAGGGTGTTTCAATTCCATTGTGTTTGGGATGTTCCAATTCTAAATGTTTAGGGTGTTCCAATTCCATTATGTTTGAGGTGTTCCAATTCCATTATGTTTGGGATGTTCCAATTCTAAATGTTTATGGTGTCCCAATTCCATTATGTTTCGGATGTTCCAATTCCATTATGTTTCGGATGTTCCAATTCTAAATGTTTAGGGTATTCCAATTCTAAATGCTTAGGGTGTTCCAATTCCATTATGTTTAGGGTGTTCCAATTCCATTATGTTTAGGGTGTTCCAATTCTAAATGTAAACTTACATGTAGGGTGTTCCAATTCCATTATGTTTGGGATGTTCCAATTCCATTATGTTTGGGATGTTCCAATTCCATTATGTTTGGAATGGTTCAGTTCCATTATGTTTGGGTTGTTCCAATTCCATTATGTTTGGGTTGTTCCAATTCCATTGTTATTTGGTATGCTCCAATTATATAGATGTTTGGGATTTTCCAATTTTGTTACATTAGAATTTCATTGATGGATGTCCTATGGCACTCGTGACCAAACTTAGACTCATCCTTTTGCATCGTGACCTATCTACTTGTTTTACCACACTAAACAAGGGATTATTTCTTAATTAGCAGTCTCCATTCAGGTTCCACTTCTAGTTCTATGATCTACCTACATGTACTATAAGATCTGTGTTACTGATATATGCCAGCATGAATATTTTGCACCATCACTGCTATTACCCTGATCATAGATAACGTCCCGTTACTGATGTATGACAATACATCTAGCATACTGGCGTAATTACATGTATGATAGATGGGATTGATAAGAGTAATTGGGATTGTGTCCACCCTGGCCCGTTCACTGATGACATTTATTACACAATATTTACACAACGTACATGTACATGTATACAGTATCGGTCTCAGTATGGAGATGTACAGTCTGTCTGACATGTCTCATGAATGTAGCATCATTGTGCATGATACAATGAATATTTGGTAGCGAACAAAGCTGAATGATATGATAGATACATGTACATGTAGCTTATGGAACCTGTTCATTGCTCTATGCACAATGTATACTAGTATACAAGTTTCATGGCTTCACCTGAGCGTGATGGTGGAAATAAACAAATTACATGTATATGTACATGTAGCATGTCTATTGTGTATACACAACATTCCTCATCCCCTGCCACTGACGACCAATCAACAGCTTCATTATCACTCACTGAAGGGAACAGACTTTAGGGAAATTACATCCATCTCTCGATCATGTAGTTTCTATAGATATATGAGCTTATACAAGCCTGGAAATAAGGGGCCGGTCACGGACATTGTCCGACACGAAATTAATTTAGTGTGTTGACAGGCACAACTGTTTTTGAGTCGGTCATTTTGTCCGACACCAGTTTCTCTGAAATTCATTTTTATCACTAATTAAGATCCTTGTGAAGAAACCTCTCAGCTGAATTTAGAAAATAGTACTAACATGATTTTATTTTCTCTCAAACTTGCCAGTTTCCGTTGAACATGTTGACAGACGAGCATGTGGCCGCGTTTTCTTTGACATTTTCTTGAGCACAAGTCTTCATGACGTCATACATTTTGATGCACAATTTGTGAAAAATATGATTCTCAATCTAAAAAAGTTGTTGCAGCCCCAAATTAACTCGTATCAATTGATTTCAACACTTGGACAACTAGGCAGAATGTTTTGGAAACTCTTAGAGAGCACAGTTTGCTGCACTAAAACATCGTTGACTAACAACAACAACAACAACAACAACAACAACAGGTTAATAGTGTGAACAATCAAAATTGCGGATTTGCAAATAATTCGGAAGTGGACTGATCTTGTATGCCAACTATAACATTTATTTTTTCTTTTTCTTTACCAATGATTTAACACCATATGCCTTCTTGGGAATCCTGAGTAACCATTTGAACATTCAACAAGGAGAGTGTATAATATTTCTCAAGATGAATTGATACCATTTAAAGCTGGTTTTTAACTTTTAACACAAGTTGACAATTTATTACTATTGTTGTTACATTTTGTAGTTCAGTTTTGCTTATTAACATATATGACAGGTACACCATTTAAAATGACCGGTACCAAATGGCTGGTGCCTGTCATTTTGTCAGGCAGGTATGAAAAAATTATTTCCAGGCCTGCTATACATGTATAAGAATACATATGCTCACATTATGCATGTAGATGTATTTAGTTATTGTGGATATCGACACACTAACTCTATTCATCACATTGGCATGGAAATACCTTTCTGAACTGAGAACAATATTTGGCATCTCTCCATTTCATCAATGCACGTATTTGTGCAGAATGTTACGATGTAGGATAGTTTGAAGACAGCTGACAACCATGGAGTACAACACTGACAGGCCTAGTAAACTTCTCCATGCATGCACCTGAGTTCCATGTCCATCCAACAATTTGCGTGTGTCCGGGTCAATTCCGTGTTCCCTGTATTAGAGGTGATATAAAGCGATCTGAACTTTGTAAGTGGATGAGGAATATTTGAAGAGAGCATGGATGGATTGGTTGGGGCGAGCACCAGGATTTCTGTTCCATGCACACAGAATTGGCCCAGAGCACACGGAAATACATGGTTGAACAGAAGTTCGTTAGGCCTCACACTGTTCTGTAGGAAGCTCCTTTTTGTCCTATTGATTAGTGAGCCAATGTCAAAGCTGGTCTTGAATGGTGTGGGTAAAAAAAAACTTAATTGCTGGGAGACATTTCGCTACCACTGTCTGTTAACCCTTTCACCGATTAAACCCGGTGTACGGGGATAACGAGAGTGCCACCCGTACGATCATCCCCGGTTGATCGGGTTAGCTTTAAACCTGTTGGCCATCACGATGGGTACAGCACTTCTTTTTTTTTGCATTCGTTTTAACGGAAACCTATCAAACACTGTATACTTCTGGAAAGTCAAAACCTTGATCAATTTGATTCTCAAAATTGTTTGTTTGTTCCGCAAAAGAAATAAAGCAAAATTAGATGTTGAACGAAAAAAATCGGAGCGAAAAATGCTTTTTTTTCCACATACCGTGTGACGGGCCTCTCGGCAGCAAGCCGCAGAAATGAAAAAAATCATCGAAAACCTCATCCTAACTCCTGTATTTTTGATGTTACACGACTGGTAAAGCGTGGTGAATATTCCCCAGACGATTAAAACTGCCAACGACAACCGGCAAAGTTTATTTCCATATTTTTACGAGTCTTGATCCACAAAGTTTGACAACCAACTTTCTATTTCGCCCAAGATGGTTTCCGCCTTCGGACGACGAGCCAGTCGGTATGCGTAATTTCGCCCACGTGACCTCCATCCGCCAACAGATAAGAAGCGCGTAGACAGTGGCTGGAAAAATGGAATTACATCATTTTCAATCCAATCGTATCCTCCGTTTTATTTTTGCCATCCGTCCCAGGTCATGTCATGTACCGAAAGGGGAAAGCCCACGCTTTCAAATGAGAGGTCAAACATTGCAAATGGCCGAGTACAACTCGAGATAAACACTGTCAAATGCGATCGAAAAAAGACGATTTCTCCGTTGAATTTTGACGTTTTCAAGTCGAGAAAGCCGGGGAAAGCGCATTCTCTTGAAGTAAAACCTAATTTTGTATGCTATTTTATTTATTTTGCTATAAAACTGGAGCAAATAACACCGGAGTGTTCATTGTGGAGACGGGGTCCCTATGTTTTTCTACAAATCTCAGACGCAAACACGTTTTCTAACATTCCAAAGACAACATATACAAATTTTAACAGTTCTCAGGGAATTGATCGTCAGCAGGTCACTTTTGTCAGGGGAAATAATCGGTGAAAGGGTTAATACATATATATATATATATATCAGGGCTTGTTTTTCCATGGAAATCCGATTCCCGACAGCACTCCTGAAAAATAATTTGCGAGAATCCAACAGATTCCCGTAAAATATTAGCAATCTGTATAGAAATGATAGCATTGGAGTCCCGTTGATTCCCATAGAGCCGAGTTGCGAGAATCTATTTGGATTTCCATGAATTTTGACGAAAACAAGGCCTGTATAACAGAGCCCTATAATCTCTGCCTTGTGCTTAAGGTTGTCTGGACAATGTCTCGGATTATGCTTCACCGATTTTTTTTGGAAGTTCATGGGTGTGTTGTCAGTGTTAACCTCAAGAAGCCTATTGATTTGAAAGGTCAAGGTACATGAAAAGTCATATTTTGAGGTATGCTCTATCATTTTCACAGAAATGTTGACAGAAAAGAGGTCAAATCATTTGGGTTGAAAAGGTCCACTCCAAGATGGCCTTCATTCTGTCATATTTGAGCCTCTCCAAATGATATCTTGTGTTATCAATGTCACAGTACATGTACATGAAAATTCTTATTTTCAGCTACATGTATTTTGATGAAGGTACATGTACATGTATACATGTGTGCAGTGCGGTGTATGGAGCATACACGGGACACCTTCATCTGTAGTGTGCTAGTATTTTTCATACATGTACATGTATTCAGCTGGACAACCCTACAGGTCACAAACCTCCATTGCAGAAAGTGGGTCCAAGATTATTATCAGGACTTGACTTCCGGTGAACATTGATTGGCCATTATACCTGACTGGGCCAGAAATGGTCTGTGACGTATTTTAAAATGTTTCTATAATATTTGGCTCTAAAATATATCAAAACCACCTTTTCAAATTTTAATCGGGAAACAAATCTGGGCCAGTTTGATTGGCACCTCCGAAATTTGCCGTAATGGTGTCGGACTGGATGACCCTATTTCTGGCGGTCTCATCTCGAAAAAATGATGGGGAATGTATGCTGAATTTTCCATATGTTTGAGCGGAAAGGCCAGGCTACCTGGTGTGATGGGTCATTTGTGGCGGCGAATATTAGGGAATATAGTTTTCTCAAGATGTGCTCGGCCAATTACTACATATTAAGTAAGGCGAATATTTAGTGGTTTGTGACCTGTAGGAGAAAAACGAAAATCGGTCTTTCTTCATTGTCACATGCTTAAGTGCCTTTTTCCTCCAGAGAGGTACAGAATCAGATATAAATGCCTATTTTCAGCCAATTTTTTGCTTGTTCAGGTCGGATAGAATGTTATCAAGCCTAAACGTATACATTTTTCATCTATTGCGGGCGCCCGAGCTGGCATTTCTGTGTTTGCAGCCCAATTTTAATATTGTCTGACTTCTATAAAGGAATTGAGTTATTGTGTCAGTACAGTTATTTTCAAGCCATTCGTTGATATATTCTGTGCTGTGGAAACGTTTATTTGCGCATTCCGTTTATTGACTCCACCCCCCACATCAGCGATCGTTCTGGTCAGTAAGCTCACACATTAAATTAGGTCATTATATTCACAAACTTTAATCATTGCAAAGTAACACTGGTCCGGTTTGTCAAATAACTGCATGAAAGGGCGTTCATCGGATTCTAACTGGAGATATGATACAATTTAGCGGTAAAATTTTGCTTTTATTTCCCCTTTACAATGGGGGGGGGGGGTCGAATTTGTGTTAATAATCGTTATCTCATGCGTGTACAAATACAATTCGGGGCACTGTAGTTAACGTCTGTAAGTGTACAAATTAAAAATCCAGAAAATAAATTATTAAATAATCTTTTGGGGTGAAATATTTGAATAAGTGTTTGACTACTCATGGGTCCATATATTAAGGGAAATGTCACTTTGATGTGACAATCGATAACTTTGCGATTATTCGAAGCAAGACCTTTATATTTGCATATGTATATCATTGTTTGTTATTGGTTCGGCCATACAAAGTTTATTGGAATCTGATTAGATTTACTTATTTGTAGGTCACAAACCTCCATTGCAGAAAGTGGGTCCAAGATTATTATCAGGACTTGACTTCCGGTGAACATTGATTGGCCATTATACCTGACTGGGCCAGAAATGGTCTGTGACGTATTTTAAAATGTTTCTATAATATTTGGCTCTAAAATATATCAAAACCACCTTTTCAAATTTTAATCGGGAAACAAATATGGGCCAATTTGATTGGCACCTCCGAAATTTGCCGTAATGGTGTCGGACTTGATGACCCTATTTCTGGCGGTCTCATCTCGAAAAAATGGTGGGGAATGTATGCTGAATTTTCCATATGTTTGAGCGGAAAGGCCAGGCTACCTGGTGTGATGGGTCATTTGTGGTGGCGAATATTAGGGAATATAGTTTTCTCAAGATGTGCTCGGCCAATTTACTACATATTAAGTAAGGCGAATATTTAGTGGTTTGTGACCTACACGAGCATCATGTTTGAAGGATTGGATGAATCACCATCAATAGTGAAATGGCAGGAAGAGATCAAGTACATGCCAGCATTTAACTTCTCAGACTGTAGATGTATGTTCAGCTAATTCTGCTTCCCTCCCTTTCTATCCTGGTTAAACATTAGGGAAAGGTTAACAC
Organism: Hanleya hanleyi; assembly: GCA_036873755.1. NCBI lineage: Eukaryota > Metazoa > Mollusca > Polyplacophora > Lepidopleurida > Hanleyidae > Hanleya > Hanleya hanleyi. The sequence continues at coordinate 6,853 of JAVTVY010010139.1, forward strand.
TGACAATCAGCAAACCAGATAGTGAATATGCAGACTTTGGTAATTGCTTTATTAACTGCAAGGCTTTACTCGTGTCTAGCACTGAAATTGCATTTGTCTCCAATATAAACGTCCTTTCTGTGTCTTGTGCTGTCCCCAGTGTTATATAGGGAGGATGCCAGGTGTCTGATTTCATTTTCAAAGAATAAATCTTTGAAGCAACAGGAACGCAACTTGGCTGGCTGGTGCTTAGTTGGCTCGTTGTGATATGACTGAAATATGGTTGAAACTGACGTTAAATCCTATTCACTCACTCAATCATTGATCATGTTGATTCTTATACCTGAAAAGCTACATGTATGTATAATACAAACAGATTGCAAATGTTTGAGAAGTCACTTTTTGTGTCTACCAATAGTGATGTACTGGTACATGTAAATGTACAATGTACAGACATTACTGGTACATGAACAGACATTTCATGTGGCTTTATTGGTGAGTGCAGCACACAATACCGTACAACAGAAATGGTTATTTAAATGAGCTGAGCACAGCCATTTACAGATTCACTACTTTTAGTATTAAATCCTGGGACAGAATATCTGGACGATACCATCTTCAGTCTTTTACACTTCGGGCTAAATGAAAACCTTGGGGGTTGAAGTCCCCCGACGTTGAAACAATTGATTTGGCTTGGAACCGTAAAGTTCAGTTCCTGGCATGGAGAGATATCCCAAGCGGGATCCAGTGGCAAGGTACCCACAATTAGGGCTGTTCCAGGAAAAATCCTATGAGGGGGGTGGGTGGCAAAAAATTTGAAGCCCTACCACCCATAGGAATATTATATTGCTGAACACTCCTATCCACAGGAATTTAATCCAATGTATCCTCTCTGTCTGGAACCACCCATAGGAATTAAATGCAATTTATGTTGGTGTGCCACACTTTTATCCTGATATCCAAAGATTGGTTATAATGTATCCCGGTTAACTGTATCTGCTCATGGACTGCTCGCTCATGACACTGTATCAAGTTCATGCCTGAAGGCGGTGCTCGATACATTGTACATTGTACATCCAGAAATTTCACCCAACGTATATGCATTTAAAACATAGTTTCATTGTTCGATGAACAACATGACGAAAACAGATAAGAATAAATATCTGTTTATAAGTAAATATCAATTGAAACATATAAAAGAAAAAGAAATATACACTAAGTCATCTGCAAAAGGGCGCCAAAATTCGTTCTCCGTCGCATCTGTACACACACACAGTATGAATATAGAGCAACAAAATAAACCTGTGTCGAGAACATACAGCGTCCCATTTTGGATGCATACGGAAAGGGAGAATACCCTATTTAGTTCCACATTTCACGGCGCACAATTCGTCACACTTGTACGTCTACAGCGCTGGTATTTAGAGTGTTGCGAAATTTTATTCGGTGATATTTGACTATTTTTGCATGTTGGGAATCACATTATGGTAATTCCAGTAAATAGCTTTAGCTGTAGGGAAACAATCACCCATCGGAAATATAATACCCCATTTCGTATTTTAAACCGCCATCCACAGGAAAATCAATTGTTTTGGAAGAATATCACCACCTACAGGGAAAAAAAACTCTTGCCACCCACCCCCCCATTAGGATTTTTTCTGGAACAGCCCTTAACGAATTTGTCCCAATCCAGTCAGGTTTTCGGAAGTTATTGTCCAGACACAAAATTTTAACTTGACCCACATGTGGCGTCACCTTTAGGTGGATAGGCATGGAAAACAATCCCAAGCGAGATTTGAAAAGAAACCATTCAGGTTTTCAAAAGTTATTGTTCAGAAACAAACTTTTAACTTGGCTCTCAAGGTGGCACCACCTACAGGTGGATTCGGGGTGAAAAACAATCCTGAGTGAGATCTTGAGGAGAGGAACCCACATACAAAATTTGAAAAGAATCCATTCAGTTTTTCAAAAGTTATTGTCCGGAAACGAAGTTCGATGCACGAACAAATGGATTGGGGGACAATCAATCCAGACCGAGACTACTAGCGAACTGATATCAACATCGGAGTGACGTCTGGGGTAAAGTGGTGGGCGTGTGAATATCACAAACACAGTGCAGTCAATTTGAAATGAACACGCTCGTTAATCGAGTTGCACCACCCAATGAAAATGCTCCTAGTTTGAATTGTTTACATGTTTACATATTTGATCAGATTTTGTGTGAGCATAGGCGTGCATGAATGTCTACATGTAGACTAAAACAAAACCAAACCGCACACAATTTCAGAGTTTGGAGGAGGCATCTTCGAGATACTCCATCGCAGGATTTGATTCTCAGAGTACAGTTACACAAAAGGCATGCACAATGTAGATTCTTAGATGTTTTACAACCTTGTACAAATGCATGTATTACATTTGTTTAATCCTCAGATTAATGTACAGTTCATAGTTTACTAGTTTCTCAGATTTACTGACATATGGTGATCATACATGTATGTGCACTCAGTTTAACATTATGGTACATGTAGTTGCCCTGAGGATGGTCTTATTACTTACAGATGTTTGACTATTTATCTTCTCTGGAGAGAATCACAGAACCCATCAGGTCATGGGAAGTGGGGGTGGGGGGCAGTGTCATGGTAGTGGGGAGATGCATGTAACCAGTCCTGTTGTTCTGAGCAGATCTGGACATAAACAAATGTGCAGACTGATCGTTCGATTCCCATTACCATCTGCATAAAGTTGACAGTTTCCTTTCAATAAGTGGTCTGAGCAGATTTAATCCTTCCTCTGTGCAGTGTGATAAGGTTATCTCATATCCTAGAACAAATGTACATGTATACACATGTAATATAGGATTGCCTGATAAAATGGTCAATTGCTGAATGGAACCTGATAATAACATGGGCTAGAATGGGTATAACTAGTAGTACTAGTACTACTAGTATTTGGGTCATTTTCATGAAAACATAGAAACAACTAAATCTAAAATTTAATTTGTGCAGTTTGGCTACCAAAATGGAATTATTCAAGACCTTGTAGGCCACAAAGACTGTTTTCCTGTCAACCAAGCTAGAGTCACTGTATTTAACCCCTCAAAATGGCTAGAAAAGTTATACCCATTCTAGCCCATGTTATTATCAGGTGATGGTGAAACCATGACAGAAAAGACATATTTGTAACGGTAAAGACATTGAATTCATTGAATTTCTTTTAACTAACCAGTTTTGTTTTTTTTATGCCACTTAAGCTGCCTTTTGCTGAACATTATTTTGCTGTTTTTCGAGTTCCAAGAAAATTTATGATCAGAATGTGACTTCAATTTTCTCAATATCTCAAAAACTTTCCTGATAACGGTAAAGACAGTTGAATAAGTTAAGTCTTTTTGTAATATTTTTCATATGTCAAGATATGCGAAATGAACAGGACTTTATATTTTCATATATTTTACATAATGTATCCAAAAAGATTCTATTTACTAAATACTGTGTTGTTTAAAAATTATTAACCTTCAAACTGCTTTTTGCAATGATAACGGTAAAGACAAATTCATTTTCAGATTTGAAAATTTAATGTTTTAAAGCAGTTGTCTTTGCCAAAATAGACTTTTACAATAGAGAAAAACTATAAAATGTTTGATCATCTGGCATTTCCAGCAAATCTCTGACTGTAAAATGTGGAATGAACAAAATATAAAAACAATTGTCTTTACCGTAATTTGTACATTTTCATGAAAATGGCACATTTGAGCAGTACTGCTCAGGGGCCTCCCTTTATGTCCTTGCAGTTTCATGCAGTTATGTTATGGTAGGGCCTACCTCAAACTGAAAGTTTGGCTGTGTATTTCTGAAAAATCATGACCGCCAGAACAATGCTGTTATATTCAGTGAATATCTCAATGTATATTGTAATCCATGATATATGTTACATTCAGTCAGATTATGGATGGACAGACACATGAACATACCTGATGTAGATCTAAATGTCAAAGTGGTAAACTGAGAAATGACTTTGGAATGTATGTGTGGATCATCTGTGTTGTACACATGTATACCATGGTAACATTATGGTACCTGCATGGTCTGCTCCTGGGACTGCATGTATTCTGTGCCATTATGGTACCTGCATGGTCCGCTCTGGGGACTGCATGTGCTCTGTATTATTATGGTACCTGCATGGTCTGTTCTGGGGACTGTACCATTATGGTACCTGCATGGTCTGTTCTGGGGACTGTATGTACTCTGTACCATTATGTAGGGATTCATACATGTAGAAGTCCAAATTTTACGAACCGAAATCTGGAAAATTGATTTTTTTTTCACTCAAATTGAGTTAAAGGTGAAATGCAAAGGTAATAAAAGTAAGAAAAAAGCATTTCCTTTTCCTTTTTATGATGATAATAAATTATACAACCATCAATGAACGAAATCTGGTGATAAGTTTTATTTTTTAAAGAGAAATAAAACACGTGTATGATCAGCGGCTTGAAAACAGTGCATCGCTTATTTCCCCTTGATTCGGAGCTTTTCCACCAGAGGCTGTGACGTCATAGTTGAACCACACTAAAAAATGGCGGCTAACATGAATGTAGACAGCGACAGCGATGCGGAGGAATTTTCTTACACTTCTTCCTCATCTTCTGAAGAGGAATTAAGAAGAATTCACGGCAATGGTTAACGCAGGGGTACCCCTGCCTTACCAACATAAACCTATTGTGAACAAAGAACCTTCAGACAAGGATAGGATCAGCGACACTGTAGGGGCCGTGGGCGACAGTCATACCGAGAGAATCGGAAATATAGATTCGTAAATTCCGACTTTTTCTTTTTTCCCCCGTAGCGAATGATGACCAACCTGTTAGTGCGTTTCAGTGAACGTGAATGACACAAGCAAGGGCTTCGTGAGCAATAGCCTAGCTTATCTATGTGAGCTATTTCCATACAATGCAATGCAGCTACATCATGTTGTGCAGAATGTGCTGGTTCCACTGCTACGTCACGTATCGCAGCGCCCCCAGGGGGAGGTAATCATGTACGGATCAAAATTTTTTAAATAATACAGCGTTACATTTTTTAGTTTTTAACTTTATTAGGCTTAAGCAAATGTTTTAAAACTGAAATGAAATTAATATACACATTATTTCTCCAATCTTACTGCAAATATCAAGTGATGTAGACGAACCTTTGCATTTCACTTTTCAAATAAATTTTATCTGCATTTTTTCTCCCTCAAATTGAGTATATAAATTTTTTACAAACCAGGGTCATTTTTCCCCCCAATGTTGAGTATATAAATTTTTTACAAACCAGGGTAAATGTTACCTTCTGTGAACCTTGTCTACTGTTACCAATTCATGTATTTTTAACCTTTTGTGTAATTAAAACCATTTTGTGTCATTGATTGCGTTTACTCGTTTCCATCATTATGTTTTCAGGTATCCAGGATTCATGAACAAATTATGTTAGATTTATTCAAGTTGTTTACGAGTAATACTTCAGGTAATCAGGTAAAACTTTGTAATTCTGCCGGTACTGGTTTTCATTTATATATACATGTATATGTAGTTCTCGTATACATGCAGTGAGGAGTGTCAACTATTTCCCTCTTTGAAAGCTGTTATATCTCAATCAATCAACAATACATAAAAGAACTTTTAATTCCTTTTTCCAACTTCCACACAGGAGTGTCAGAATAATATACAAACACACATCCAATTTCAGTATACAAATATGGCCCAACTTGTTAGGTGATAATTATATAAAAAAAAATATATCGATACCATAAAAACCCCATTTAATTAAATTTGAAGAAACCATTATCCAAAATTTAACATGGACAGAAAAATAATTTTAATTATGGGAACATTTGACAAAAGCAGTGAATTAATAAATATAAAATATTGTGATGTCATACGTGAAGTTCCAGTTATTGTGAAAATATTGAGATATTACTCAATTACAAATGACCACCAGTATGAAAAATCACACTAGTTTATAAAACGATGATTATATATATTTTATTTATATACACGATGATTGTATTGGGTTACACAAATAATAGGAGTCTTGAGGATGATATTATTTTGATAGAATATGATTAACAGAAAAAAGAAGGGAAAAAAACAACAACAACGAAACACTTCAAAACGCTTGCATGCTCTCTCGCCCTAGGATGAGTTCACTTCCTTGTCATGTTCTCAAACCGCACGCTGTACATTTGTGTCAATGTTCGTTTGATCAAACCAAAGTGAAAATGATACAGTAATACTATTTTCTCAAGACAGACCACACAGAATACACAAAGAAATACTTACGATTGGCATTCTACGAAAACAACGTGTGTTTAGTCAGTATCGTTTGTATCTCCCTGCGTTGGAAGGAACGAGAACGAAAACGAAACCAAACAAAAAAAATGGCGACTCGTCGATTGTTCAGTGGCTTCAGTGAAATTACGGTTCATAAGTATTGGGGATTCTTCCACGGAAATATACGTCGATGTAACTAAAATTACGTCGGATAAACTAGTCTCGGATGAATATATCCCGTTAACAGACTAAGTCGTCCGAGGTAAATTCAGAGCAGCTGACAGAGTTTGCACTTGACGTTGTTGTTGCTGCCGACAGATTCACATGTGCTTCCGTGACCATGGAATGATTTCCAGACAACCGGGTATTGAAATTTCGGATTTACGAAGCTTGAAATTTCAGTTTCCGAAGCTTGAAAATTCAGTTTCCAACACACAAATTGAGTATAAATATTTTGTTGAAAATTATTGATTTTTTACTCAAAAAAATTGAGTTTTGAACTGAAAAATTGAGTTTTAAAACTCAATCTACGAACCGAAATTCGGTACGTAGAACTGACGTGTATGAATCTCTGCTTTATGTTATATTACCTGCATGGTCCGTTCTGGGGACTGTATCATGGTATCTGCATGGCCCGCTCTGGGGACTGCATGTACTCTGTACCATTATGATGTCTGCATGGTCCGCTCTGGGGACTGCATGTACTCTGTACCATTATGATATCAGATCTGCATGGTCTGCTCTGGGTACTGCATGTACTCTGTACCATTATGATGTCTGCATGGTCCGCTCTGGGGACTGCATGTACTCTGTACCATTATGGTACCTGCATGGTCCGCTCTGGGGACTGCATGTACTCTGTACCATTATGGTACCTGCATGGTCCGCTCTGGGGACTGCATGTACTCTGTACCATTATGGTACCTGCATGGTCCGCTCTGGGGGCTGCATGTACTCTGTACCATTATGGTACCTGCATGGTCCGCTCTGGGGACTGCATGTACATGGTACCATTATGGTACATGCACCTGCATGGTCCGCTCTGGGGACTGCATGTACTCTGTACCATTATGGTACCTGCATGGTCCGCTCTGGGGACTGCATGTACTCTGTCCCATTATGATATCTACATGGTCTGCTCTGGGGACTGCATGTACATGGTACCATTATGGTACATGTACCTGCATGGTCCACTCTGGGCACTACACATTATGGTGCCTGCATCGTCCGCTCCGGACTGGGCATTATGGTACCTGCATGGTACCTGCATGGTCCGCTCTGAGGACTACATGTATATGGCACCATGACATGTGTTCACAATGCTTCACTGAGTGCATTTTAAATTTCACCAATGGCCAACTTCGGTGTGTATCTAGGCGTGTATGATCTTTCATGTTCAGGATGTTGATCAATGAATAATTGACACATTGAGGTTTGTTAATAGCAGTGGCCATGTACATTGTAGGCCATTGAATCATGTTTACATTTACATAGACCATATTTGTGTAATGCTCATTTGTAGGAGCAGCTATTATTATCTGAGTTACAGTTACAGCTCTATTTATGGAGGTATTGTGTTAAGTGTGAACTGTTTGTTCTGGTCTAACCTGATTGTGGGTTGATGTAGGAAGTATGCCTGCTATGTGCTAGGGTTAGGTCTGGAATGTCCGTTTGAGCACCCGTCTAACCACAATACCAGCATCCAATCAAACAAGCTGACACTCAATTAGATCTGGTAATATCTGTGGTTATAGGGTTAATCTGTACCACCTTCATCATGTTCATGTGATATGCACATCAGACATGCTGAAAAACATTTTACTCTTTGATTATATCATGGTAACAAATTGCATGTTTTTTGACAAATACTGTACGGTACATCATACATGTAGAAACTGGAAATGTTACTTCATGAATGAGAAGAATAAAACACATTTATGTTGATGAAAGAAGAGATTGCACTCTATGAATGTACATATACATGTAAGAATCTATGTAAGCTTATGTATTTTGATTGTATCAGTTGCTTGACACAGACATGTTTGCATGATTATGCTTTCACATGTATATCACAAAGAAGGCTAACTGATTCATTCCAAGTTAACCCTCTAGTGATTTTAAGCTATAATCAGTTTTTCCTGTGTGTATCCAATGTTAAAATATTATCATATTTTCATGCTCTTCCGGTCTTATATTTCAGATGCACTTTTAGCCGACCTTCAATCTACGACCGCACACATCTCTAATTATCAACAACAACAACAGGGGGCAGCACCAATCCCCCAGTCCCACCAGCAGTATCAGTATTCGACCCAGAGACAGAGTGGAGGAAGTAGTACACGCTCAGATTCCCGTGGTTCCACCCCGCCACCCTTACCCCCACCTCCACCTAGTGATGTGTTAGACAGTGTAGAACCAGCCAGGTACCACGATCAGGTATTAGCAACTTTGTCCTCATAAGCGATTGTCACTGGTGCTACATGCAACTGTTAGCAAATGGCTTACATCATAGCGACTGCTCACAATGCACCCCAAGCAAATTTCCCCAATGCTTAATCTTTAATGGTACTTCCACTATTATTATTATTATTATGCTTTGTCCGTTTTTTTTTTCGACCATCCAAACCTTGAGGGCGTTTTTTTTGGAATTAGGGGTTTAAGCCTACATTGGAAAAGATAAGAATGCATAAGAAAAGATGATATTTTATACTTGCACAATGCCAGTTTCTCTATAAGAAACGATTTTAAAAATGTCTTTTCTCTATAGGAAACGATTTTTGAAATGAATGGAATTTTCTAAAATGTGCAATTCTCTATAGGAAATGATTTTAAGAGTGCCAAATTAGTTAAGAAAACTGTCTTTCAAATGGGCAATTATGCAACATTGTAACACACTTTCAACAATGTTACAATGTTGCACAATTATAAGCCGCTAAATCTCGCTCGAATGTTAGCCCACTAGTCCGTCCGTCTGTCTGTCCATCCATCCATCTGTCCGTCCGAATTTCTTGTTCGCGCGATATCTCGGTTAATATTTGATGGACAGGATTGAAACTTGCATGGAATGTGGCCAGTGCGTCGTAGTTGTGCTGCGTAGAGTTTTTTTTCCGAGTTCCGGTATAATTTTCAAGAGTTATGGCCCTTTTTCTGAAATCTCTGTGAATGGGACTTGTCTGGGCTGGATCTTGGTTAATATTGTATGGACAAGTACGAAATTTGCATGATATGTGGTCAGTGCTCCACAGTTGTGCAGCGGAAAGTTTCATCACATTTTGTTTATATTTTCAAGAGTTATGACCCTTTGTTACTGAAATCTCTGGGACTTGTCCGGGCTGGATCTTGGTTAATATTATGTGGACAATTTTGAAATTTGCAGGATATGTGGTCAGTGCCCTATAGTTGTGCAGCGTGAAGTTTCTCTGCATTTCGCATATATTTTCAAGAGTTATGGCCCTTTGTTCTTCAAGTCTTTGTGAATTGGGACTTGTCCAGGCTGGATCTCGGTTAATATTGTATGGACAAGTATGGAATTTGTGTGATATGTGGTCAATGCCCCATAGTTGTGCAGCGTGAAGTTTCTCTGCTTTTGGTTATATTTTCAAGAGTTATGGCCCTTCGTTCATCAAACCTAAGTGAATGGGATATATTTATTTCGTTCAGACTGCATCTCGGTCTATAACCGATTTAGACTGGGAAAATGGCTATAAAATTGTTATTGTACATTCCAAAGCAGACCACATATGTCATGAAGTATGAAATTGCCCCAAAAAGAGTGAATTGGGTGCAAAATTCAAAGTTCACTGATCGCTTCATAATTTCACCACAATACATGTATACTCTCAGGGAATGTAGGTCTCATAACCAGGTCACATTTTCGGATTTGGCGAAAGCCCTGGCGACCATCTTGCATCAAAACATTGTATTATTACTTGTTGGTCGATACTTGGAATATGTATTATGCGAGGCATGCCGAAAAAAGTGACTGAAACAGAATTTTTATAATTATCCAAATTAGGCCTCCACCGACCAATACAGAACGGAACAATGGCGGGGCAGTGTCGGATTAAAGCGGAAGGGGGGGCATACAATTGAGCAATCTCTGATTGCTTCCTTGCTGTGTTACCAGTTCAAAATATACCCCATAATATAAGCATAAACAATAACGGAAAAGTACAAACCAGGCATTTATGTCAGAAGCCACACATCAGTTCATCATCCGTGCATAGAGTCTATCTTTTGTTTAAGATTTATATCTGGAAAGGGGCATCATGACAGTGTATATGGAAATGTTGTGGTCTATACATACATAGTGGAGAATATGTTTCCTCTGTCATGAACATGCTGTGCACGTCTCTGATCAGAAAACAGATAGGGAAACTTAGTGTGTTTTAATTCATCAATATCTCAAAAAAATATACTACAATACAAATAGAACAATCTCATCACATCTCAAATGCATAAGTACTGTATCACTGAATGTGTATGAAAAGTTTAGTCAGCATGGCTTAACCATCTTCTTTGTCAAAGGATGTTTGCCATGGCTGAACATTTGTTAGTTTCTTAGGGTTACTCTTTACAGTAAAAAAGAGGATGCAGTTTGTACCATCAAAGTTTTCTCCTGGAAATTTTGACCACAAAATAAAACATATCCACAAAATCAATTATGCGATGAAATCATGGACATGTATAAGAGAACTTGCTTTCCTGGACTGGATTGTTATGATGAGGAGGCCAAAAACTGGACTCCATATTACCTCCATATTAAAGGTTCTACCGAAAACCCCAGGCTTGCACACTTTGCATGACCACATACAGAGAAGCGATATGAAGAATAAGTTCAGCCCCCACAATTAGGATTCCTGCTGCAGCAAAAATTATAGTTGCAATATTGAATATTGAAATATTCCCCATTTAATACAGTGTTGAAAACTGCTGAAGCAAAGTTACTTTTGCTATGGCATTGGCCTCAGCATTGCTGATTGCTGTGGCTGATTGAGGGGACTGAAGTCAGTTGATAGTTTTTCTCTACTATGTCAACAGATTGAATTTTTTAATAGAATAAAATAGATGTGTTAATAAACGTATTGAAGTCTGAATTTTTTGATAGAATAAAATAGATGTGTTAAAAAATGTACTGAAGTCATAACCTTTCACCCAAGACCTCGGAGTCTGATTACGATCAAGTCATATAATATTGACTAGTTCGTTGTGTTGGATGTCCTATTGGGACATACATTGCACAACAATGGGGTGTGACATTTATCATTACCTCAACAAAGGTATTGCGTTTTTGCTTTGTGACATTTTCGCCATTACAATGGAAATGTCGCCCAGAACATTTGCTAGGATTGCTCGCTATGAACGATCGTAATCGGACTGCTATGTCATGGGTCAGTAGGTCATGGCCTTCGCCGTTTACAAACAGGCATGGTGATGAAGGGGTTCAAGTTTGATTTTTCTTAAACTTTGACCATTCCCCAAAACAGTAAACCTCTATTAAATGTAGTCAAATAGAACATCTTACAACTATTTAGCATCAAAAAAGTATGGAGACCATTTGGTGGAACATTAAAACACTGCAAGTATAAGAGAATTTAGGGTTGTAACAGACACAAATTCATTTCATGAGAGAAATCGGTGAGCATGAGTATCTGCTTGCCCCTTATAGCCAGGCCTGTATAAGAGAGAAACATGGTACTTTTAGTTTGAGTTCATACATATACATGTAATTAATATATATCTTTTGTTCTTGTATCCGATGTAGCAGCCAATATACGAGCCTCAGGTAATCAGGACAAAACCACCCACGTCAGACTCTGATTTCCGGACGGACGCCATTACAGTTCATCGCTCATTCCGGAGCAGCAGTAGTAGTGAGGGCCAACCATCTCCACGACCAGGCATGTCACTTAGCAACAACCTATCAGAGCTGGATCAGCTCCTCCAGGATCTAAACTCCGCCCAGTTTATGGCGGAAGTTGACAGAAGAAATGCAGGTACTTGACAGGACTTCCTGACACAATGATCAATGCTGATGGCTTCACTGTTGGCATTACTCATAGCCGGGACTTTAAGTGAAGAAAAATAATTGTTCGAGCAAAGTGGAACACAAAATCAGATATTGTCTACTCAAAATATATATTCCTTTGAACATATTTAGATGATTACTATGAACAAATGGAAAAAATGAAATATATAATAATATCTACACTCTTTGAGTTCAACACAACTGCAAAGCTTTCCAATGTTCTGCTAAAATGTTAAAAATCAAAACCTTTGAAGTTATAGTTGTTTATGTATGGTAATAGCTCTGTGGATTATTTTCTTCTTCTGAGTATACGACAAGTCAAAACTTATACCACCAGAAAATGGGAGCTACAACTTTCAAAAATGTTCTTAATTGCCTCCCATTGTTTTTGGAAGGTAATGACGTTGTAGTGGTCCTCATTCATTCATCTGAAGTTGCATGACGTCATGTAAAATGATACATTAACTAAAACTTGAATGAAGACGACCTTTATAATGTCATAATGTTCTACAAGCAAAGAGAGACAAGCGATGTAAGTTTCAATACGGATTAGTAAGAAGATAAGTTTAATATTGTTATTGGTACAATTTAGCAAAATAGATTCGCCCCAAAATTGTATAACAGTTATATCACATAACACAAGATGTATGTAAGCATCATTTTAGAAAATAAAAAATTATAAGCTTTACAGTTCACCTTTAAACACAACTGCAATGCTTGATAATTTAATGTTGAAACTTAGAATGATCGGAAATGTATATAAAAACTTGCATCTTGCATCCAACCTGGGGGACAGAATTCATGGAAAATAACTTGATTGAACATTGTTTAAGTACTGGTTTGATTCTTTCTCCAGGCAAGATTATTTTGGTGAATAAGTGAAATTGAATATGATTTGATAAAAAGCCTTCAATATTCATCACCAATGTCTTACCACTATATGCATATCTGACATTTTATCTCTGTCTCTGGGGCTTCTCATCACCAATGACTTATACCACTTGTATATTGCCAGTAAACCAGCCCATGGTGAATGGATCAGGAGATAATGTAGCAGTGAAGACCCCCAAATCTCCTGGCTATGACAACAAGGCCACAGTTGAAAACCTGTTAGATGAGCTGGAGAGCTCTGTACCTACACCACCCAGGTATGCTGGCATTATTGGCTTGTAACAGAGCCACTGAGAATACATTCACATGTCATCAGATTACGTGCCTCCCTGCTGTCAGATACACCCTCTGATTGCATTGGGGCCCAAAATGATGCGGCGCGCATGGCTTTGGGTGCACTCCAGTTCAGCCGAAAATAAAGAATGGGGTCCGTCTCCAGATCACCAATAGTCTTTAATGCAAAACTGTTATATCCATATATCATTTTACAGCGAATGTTCATACCGTTACTGATTGTTTGCAACTTGCATGAATTATATGACGAGTACATGTAACTGTGTATGGGGAACTATGTCAAATACATGTACAGACGACCAACAGAATATATACTTTACCCAGAGGAGTAACATCCTTAAATTCTGAGTTTTAATTGATTTTTCCTGAATTATGTGGTACATGTATTTGGCATATTCAATGGTTTAATAAGGTGAACCGTACAAATGAATTGATAATTTAATAAGGTTGTCATAGATGAAATACCAGATGATAACGGATTTTAGCACATGTATGTTTGTGATATATTTTTAGGCATGGTGGTACACCCATACACTCCCGAGCGCCAGCATCTATACCAGCACGTCCTGTTATAATAGAGGAGTCACGAGTTGTGACCACACAACACAAACAGGTGCATTCTGCCTCAAATGCCACCCAGGAACTGGACGATCTCATGGATTCGCTGTCAGAGTTCAAGGTAAATTTGTGTCAACTTTATAACTCATCTTAATCAGTAAATGCTTGGTACACACGATCAGGTGTTCTATTAGAATTTTACAATGTTCGACATAAATGGGTTATCTGGCTCAAAAAATAAAAACTCCTATCACAGCCAGAAATGATTGTACGTGTCTACGCGTCATCATATAGAATAAGCCAGGATGTCTGAGAACGAAGCTGTGTAAGCGCATTGCAAAGTCAATCTTTCCTCTGCCCCATGTGAACTGTGTAAAAAGTGGGGTGACAGTCATATCGTAGTAAAGTATTGTTATTCCGAATAACGACAGAAAAGCCATATTTTGGTCAATATTTCAACATATATTATGTCAGCGATACTGCTAGTTTGACTACATCCTCAGGAGCTCCTCATTGATTATTGATAAATGTTAGTAGTTGAAAGATGAATGGAGTGTCATACCAGTACTGAAAATAAATATCTGATTCCAGGCATATTATTGATACATATTTTGATATTAACTATCCTTAAGCTACAATTGAAAATAAGCTGGAACAAAAAAAAAGTCATGAACAAGTTTTATGAAACCAGAAATTAAATGAGAAAATGAATTTTGAAAAACTAACATTACATATATAGAAATTCAATTTCTAAGATGAAAAAGCTCGCGAGATTTATATTTTATTTGATGAAAATTTAAAACATGGAGTTCATGAACCAATTTTGCACACCGAGTTCTATGAAATTTAGAAATAGATTAGATGAAAACTTTTGTCAAGAATAGCTCCTGTATTCTAAAAATTCAAGTGTTTATATATTTTTGGAATTGTTTATTTCTACTATTTTCGCTTTTAAATTAGGGAATAATTATCTGATGGGAAATAAATTGTGTTTGCACACTTATCTACAGTAAGCACAGATTTTGAAGAAAAAGGATGACACCATTACTTTTCTTGTATCTCCAAATGGCCTCCATTTTGAATTTACTCATGATCCTTTTCTTGAATGGTTATGCGAATAGGCTCGGAATGATGTCAGTATGATAGTCCCCGAGTGTTAGCTTTAAATTTTTTGTCATGTTGCAGATACATGTAGTGTAGAAAGTTTGCCCCCCCTTTCCCCTTCTAGGCTTGGTAGGGTTAACACTGTTCTTGCTTTCTTATGCAGATGCATAGTGGAGGATCGACTCAGATCAAACAACACACAACAGCACCTGCTCAGACTGCAGGAGCTGATCCGCCTTACGCTAAACCACACAAGGGCAAAGGTCATGAGACGCCGAGCCCATTAAGTCCGACTCACGGTAGTAGTCAGCTCGACGCCATGCTGGGTAATCTACAGACTGACATGAACAGACAAGGGGTCAGCACTAAGACCAAGGGACACTGTGCAGCCTGCAATAAACCTGTGGTTGGACAGGCAAGTTAGATAGTCATACTTGAGCACATCAGATATTCTACTGATAGACCTTACCCTTCTCCAATAGTTGGTGTAACAATCTGAGGCGATTTCTGTATTGTTTCAATATTCAAGGTGTATTCAGTATTGTCTATCACGGTTGGATGGGTGACCGGGTGCTGTACTGGCTGGGCTGATCAATGTCCAGAATAATAGGAACTGTGGACACTCTCGTGTTCTGGCACATGTAGGCACCATCGTGATATGACGGAAAAAATGTTGAAAACGATGTTAAATCCTACTCACTCACTCACTTGTCTATCGCTGGTCAGTTAAATCCATTAGTTGAAATGCATTTTATGCAGTTTCAATAAAGAAATCCAAGTTGTCAAAACTAGCAGTTGTTGCCATGCATGTAAATAACTTTTGCCAAGCATGTAGATAATGGCATTCCAGTAAATAATGCTTTCACAGTTCTGTCATAACATGTATCACTTCGTATTATATTTGCATCTTTAAGATGGCTTTAGTTTTCATGTTAACGCTAATGAATATACTTCTTTGAAAATTCCATTTTCTTGTAAGGGAGATAACTCATGATTGGAGAGACATTGGAATTGTGAATTGTAACTGTAGGAGTTAATCCCCTTGAAACTGAATTTTCTTGTTTAGCTGAAAGCTGTTACCTCGAGTAATGACAGCAAGCATTTGTGCAGAAGTAATTGTGTGTAACTACTGTTATACAGAATAGAATGTTTGCCTGAATTGGCCTTTGATGACCTGACTCGATTTATCTCTGCAGGTGATCACAGCTCTGGGGAAAATGTGGCATGTAGAACATTTTGTCTGTGCACACTGCAAACAAGAGCTCGGTACCCAAAACTTTTTTGAAAGAGATGGTCTGGCATACTGTGAGAAAGACTACCACAACCTGTTTGCTCCACGATGTGCCTACTGTCATGGGCCAATCTTAGATGTAAGTACTGTTACCTCTATAATGCTGTTAACCTGGTACCAACTTATTATTAGGGAGACACAATTGTCACAGACAGCCCTACATTACAGCTGACTGGGGTACGGCTCCCATAAGATTAATAATAGGAAATACAGACAAATTGCCATCAATAAGCCTTTTTTTCCAGATATTATCGGAGGATGCCTAATTCTCAAAACAAACTGAAATTTCAGATATTTTTGAAGTACAGAAATCAATTTGTGAAGAAATACGGGTGCCAGACAATGGTGTAGCATAGCAATCTGTACCCCAGTTGCATGTGTTGTTGACAGCAGATGCAACAGCTGATCTATTGCTCTCAGCTCTCATTTAGCGAAAGTTGTCTGGGAGAATAACACTCACCGTATATCAGAATCAACGCTATATCGGGTAGACTGTTGCTCATATCTGTGCCTTGATCATCAATCAAATAGAAAGATAGATTGACAGTGCTCAGTAGGACTGTGTATTGAAATTAGAACTAAAGACTGAACTGTCTTTGATCCCATCAAGTTATTGAACATCCAGTCTGAAATTTATCTCATTTTCACTTGTTCAAGTAGGAAATGATGCAATTTGCATAGATTGGTTAGATTTATAGACTTAGCTAACACTGAATTTATTTTACTTTGTGTGATCAGAAATGTGTGACAGCCTTAGACAATACATGGCACCCGGAACATTTCTTCTGTGCGGCTTGTGGCCAGAAGTTTGGTGAGGATGGGTTTCATGAAAGAGATGGAAAGGCATTCTGCAGGTGAGTGTGGCAGCCGAATTGAATTGGATTGAATTTTATATTGATCAGCGAATCATAGTGTCCCCTTAAAGCATATAATCTCAATAATCAAGGAAATACAGCCAAATAGTTCTTACAGGATATGTTGATCAGTGGAATCATAGTGTCCCCTTAAAGCATATAATCTCAATAATCAAGGAAATACAGCCAAATAGTTCTTACAGGATATGTTGATCAGTGGAATCATTGTGTCCCCTTAAAGCATATAATCTCAATAATCAAGGAAATACAGCCAAATAGTTCTTACAGGATATATTGATCAGTGGAATCATAGTGTCCCCTTAAAGCATATAATCTCAATAATCAAGGAAATACAGCCAAATAGTTCTTACAGGATATGTTGATCAGTGGAATCATAGTGTCCCCTTAAAGCATATAATCTCAATAATCAAGGAAATACAGCCAAATAGTTCTTACAGGATATGTTGATCAGTGGAATCATTGTGTCCCCTTAAAGCATATAATCTCAATAATCAAGGAAATACAGCCAAATAGTTCTTACAGGATATATTGATCAGTGGAATCTTAGTGTCCCCTTAAAGCATATAATCTCAATAATCAAGGAAATACAGTCAAATAGTTCTTACAGGATATATTGATCAGTGGAATCATAGTGTCCCCTTAAAGCATATAATCTCAATAATCAAGGAAATACAGTCAAATAGTTCTTACAGGATATGTTGATCAGTGGAATCTTAGTGTCCCCTTAAAGCACATAATCTCAATAATCAAGGAAATACAGTCAATAGTTCTTACAGGATATATTGATCAGTGGAATCATAGTGTCCCCTTAAAGCACATAATCTCAATAATCAAGGAAATACAGTCAAATAGTTCTTACAGGATATATTGATCAGTGGAATCTTAGTGTCCCCTTAAAGCATATAATCTCAATAATCAAGGAAATACAGTCAAATAGTTCTTACAGGATATATTGATCAGTGGAATCATAGTGTCCCCTTAAAGCATATAATCTCAATAATCAAGGAAATACAGTCAAATAGTTCTTATAGGATGTATTGATCAGTGCAATCATTGTGTCCCCTTAGAGCATATAATCTCAATAATCAAGGAAATACAGCCAAATAGTTCTTACAGGATATATTGATCAGTGGAATCATAGTGTCCCCTTAAAGCATATAATCTCAATAATCAAGGAAATACAGCCAAATAGTTCTTACAGGGTATATTGATCAGTGGAATCATTGTGTCCCCTTAAAGCACATAATCTCAATAATCAAGGAAATACAGCCAAATAGTTCTTACAGGATATATTGATCAGCAGAATCTTAGTGTCCCCTTAAAGCATATAATCTCAATAATCAAGGAAATACAGCCAAATAGTTCTTACAGGATATATTGATCAGTGGAATCATTGTGTCCCCTTAAAGCATATAATCTCAATAATCAAGGAAATACAGCCAAATAGTTCTTACAGGATATATTGATCAGCAGAATCTTAGTGTCCCCTTAAGGTGGGACACGGCCAGCTGAAAAGTCAAAATTGGGGTCGTTTGGGGGTTTTCTACATCTTGTGTAAAATGGTAATTTAGACATTGAAAAACGTAATAATTGTATTTTTAAAATGTTTTACTACCTCTATTGTTGAAAAATAAAGAGATTTTAAAACTGTGTCTGTCTCCATATTCAAATATTAGCTGTGTTTGTGAATAAATGTCCTGTTTTTCCCGTCTGTAAATCGTCGTCGCCATTGTTGTTGTTGTTGTTGAAGTAGCACGTGTTATATATCGTTTGAAAGCCCGGGCTCTGAATTTTCTCAGTATTAAATCCAAATAAGGAAATTCCCGCTGGTTTCCGAGAAAGAACGATTGTAAAAGGTCAATGAAATCAACGGAAACTTCCATATATGGGTGAACTTCGCGGAAGAGATCATTTGCATAATAATAGCCGTTTCTCATTGGCTGGAGCTAACGTCACGTCACTCTACGAAACTTCCGGACTTGCGCGAATATGACATCCAATATGGCGGCGCAAGTCTAACATTCGACTTGAAAATTCAGTTTGCTTTTAATTATTCGTCAATTTTGTTGATACTAGACGTCACAATGGTGCGGAAGAAAGCTAAAACGAAGGAAGCATTTGGATCGAGGAGTCGAAGTAGTAAAATACGTGGTCGGGCGGGCGGAAGGCCGAAAAAGCAAGCCGAGATTGTGGACAATAGTCAAGGTGACACGGGAAATACTTTCCGGGTTGGACTTACGAGAGACTGATACGAACTACTACAATGATACTACAGCAGATACGACGGCAGATAAAACACCGGAACCGGCACCAGTTAATGAAAATGTCTTGGATATAACTGGAAGTGAACGCAAGTTCGGACTTCTAGAGGAAGCACTGCGTGATATCGGTAACAACAACAACAACAACAACAATGATGTACTGACAACATCAATACCAAAGAGAGTTAGTGTGGATAAATTACATGGGTATAGACTGGTTCATGTTGACTTTTTGCAGGAATTAATAAACAGTGTTTGTTGTAGAGTCTGTGGTTCGGATCGTATAGAACTAGTCCAATGTAATGATTCCACACATTGCAAATATGGTGGTGGTCAAGGATTGAATTTTAAATTTGAAATTTTCTGCCACGAGTGTGATGAAGCTGTTTTCAGAGGACAAACATCAGAACAGGGCTTAGAACCCAACAGTCAAAATTCCAATTTTGTGAATAAACGATTTGTCGCTGCATGTAGGAACACTGGCATAGGATACAACAAGATTGTTGAATTTTTCGCAAACATGAATCTTCCCCAGCCAATGCATCTCAAATCGTGGCAAAAAATAGACACTCTTGTACATGATGCATCAGTTCAGGCTGCAGAAGAAAATATGGTAACGGTTGCCCAAGTTATTGAGAACAGCACACCTGAGAAGGTTAATGGGCTTGCTCCAGTTGTTGTGAGCTATGATGGGACCTGGCACAAACGCGGACACACATCACATTATGGTACAGGTGCTGTGATTGGACTGGATTCTGGCTTGGTAGTAGACACATATGTTTGTTCAAACTTCTGTCATGGGTGTGCCACTCTTGGCAAGAAAAAGAAAGGAGAGGATCTTGTAAAATGGAGAGAACAACACAACAAATTTTGTCAGAAAAACTTTAATGGATCTGCTAATGCGATGGAGGTCGAATGTGCGGACAAAATGTTCAAACGGTCAAAGGACAAAAACCTGATGTATCATAAAGTTCTTACTGATGGAGATTCCAAGGCTTTTACCCATGTGAAAGATCTGAAACTGTATGGTGAAAATGAAATTGAAAAAGAAGAGTGCGTAAACCATGTAGCTAAGCGCATGTATACAGCTCTAGACAAAATAAAGCAAGACAGCAAAGCCCGCGGTCAGAGCTTGAATCGCAAGCTGACTCAGTTTGCGATGAAAAAATGCAGTGGTACCTACGCAAATAATTTAAAGAAAGGGGCACCTGATGTAAAACAAATGAAAAACAGTGTTTTTGCTGGGTATTTTCACATGTTGTCAACTGATGCCGATCCACATCATAAATTTTGCCCCAAGGGCCCTGCATCTTGGTGTCACTATAACCGCGCCGAGGCTAAAGGTGAACCATTTCGAAAACACACTCCTGCCTTTTCTGTTGAGGTAGCTGAAGTCATTCTTCCCGTTTTTAAGCGGCTGACTAATGATGAACTCTTATCAAGGTGTGCTAGGATGAAGACACAGAATGCCAATGAATCTTTCAATGGATGCGTGTGGCAGCGATGTCCGAAAGTAGATAGCGCTTCCAAGAAGCGAGTGGAAACCGCTGTGGCCCTGGCTGTGCTGCACTTCAACAGGGGTCCTGAAGGTTTCCACAGTGTGTTGAATAAACTTAGACTTGACACTGGGCAACACACAAAACAGAAATGTCAGCAGAGGAAGCGCAAACGTATCTACAAGGCAAAATATGCAGCACTGGAACCTCGACAACAGCTACGAAAACGTAGAAAGTTTGACAAGGCCAAGGAGGCTGACGACTGGGAGGCCGTAGAGGGGGAAACGTATGCCTCTGGCTCATTTTAGGTCTGAATAACCATAGCTTCTAAGAACAAACAACAGAACAAATTCATCTGCATGTGAAAATAACTTTATTAAGTTACAATAGTGTAACGCATGCAACTTTTATTACACCGACTGATTCACAATTTATTGCATTGACTTTCAGTGATGAATTTGCGAAATGCGTATTTTCCATGAAATCGCGTTCTAGGAAAACTATAAAATCTAAAATATTTGATGGAATTGCTTGAAATTTGCACTGAATGTTGCTGAGATACATTGGAAGGGGGTAAGATAGTTCATTAAAGTCTCGGTGGAATCTTTTGGTTTACTGATTTGGATGAAGCAGCAGTGCTGTGGTCATTTTCGCAAATTTTGTCATCGAAATCGCTAAAATGTGGTAAATAGAACGATATTTCCCATTGCAATGGTCTTACCCCCTGGCAAAGTGTCTGTTTCATTCAAATATACCTCAATTTGCCACTTGGGAGACTGTGTTGTTAAAATAGATTTCCTTAGACTGTTTGTCAGTTCCAGTGGAAAATCCAAGATGGCCGCCGTTACCATGGCAACGGATATATATCTGGGGCTATATATTTGTCTCCTGGTTTCTTATCTTGGGTACTTTCACTACCAATGATCAAAATCATTCTTTGGGGAATTTGGTATCAGGGGGTAGTGTCCCACCTTAAAGCATATAATCTCAATAATCAAGGAAATACAGCCAAATAGTTCTTACAGGATATATTGATCAGCAGAATCATTGTGTCCCCTTAAAGCATATAATCTCAATAATCAAGGAAATACAGTCAAATAGTTCTTACAGGATATATTGATCAGTGGAATCATTGTGTCCCCTTAAAGCATATAATCTCAATAATCAAGGAAATACAGCCAAATAGTTCTTACAGGATATATTGATCAGCAGAATCTTAGTGTCCCCTTAAAGCATATAATCTCAATAATCAAGGAAATACAGCCAAATAGTTCTTACAGGATATATTGATCAGTGGAATCTTAGTGTCCCCTTAAAGCATATAATCTCAATAATCAAGGAAATACAGCCAAATAGTTCTTACAGGATATATTGATCAGTGGAATCATTGTGTCCCCTTAAAGCATATAATCTCAATAATCAAGGAAATACAGCCAAATAGTTCTTACAGGATATATTGATCAGTGGAATCATAGTGTCCCCTTAAAGCATATAATCTCAATAATCAAGGAAATACAGTCAAATAGTTCTTACAGGATATATTGATCAGTGGAATCATAGTGTCCCCTTAAAGCATATAATCTCAATAATCAAGGAAATACAGCCAAATAGTTCTTACAGGATATATTGATCAGTGGAATCATTGTGTCCCCTTAAAGCATATAATCTCAATAATCATGGAAATACAGCCAAATAGTTCTTACAGGATATATTGATCAGTGGAATCATAGTGTCCCCTTAAAGCATATAATCTCAATAATCAAGGAAATACAGCCAAATAGTTCTTACAGGATATATTGATCAGTGGAATCTTAGTGTCCCCTTAAAGCATATAATCTCAATAATCAAGGAAATACAGCCAAATAGTTCTTACAGGATATATTGATCAGTGGAATCATAGTGTCCCCTTAAAGCATATAATCTCAATAATCAAGGAAATACAGCCAAATAGTTCTTACAGGATATATTGATCAGTGGAATCTTAGTGTCCCCTTAAAGCATATAATCTCAATAATCAAGGAAATACAGTCAAATTGTTCTTACAGGATATGTTGATCAGTGGAATCTTAGTGTCCCCTTAAAGCACAAAATCTCAATAATGAAGGAGAGACAGCCAGATAGTTCTTACAGGATAAACAGATTTCTAAATTCTCATTGGTTGCACAATGTTTAGAGAACTTGTATATGAAGAAAAATGTCCATTCAATGTCTTTAACAGTATACACTTTCGTCCATCTGTAACTTTTGCCATACATATTTGTATTCACTTCGTACTGGATATGGATTATTTCATTACAGAGTGGATTACTTTGAAAACTTTGCCCCAAAATGTGGAGGATGTAACCGAGCGATCATGAATAATTACATCTCGGCCTTGAACAGACAGTGGCATCCAGAATGTTTTGTTTGCCGGGTAAGGAAAAGAGCTGGAAAAATTTACGCTTATAAGCTGTTATGTTTAACACAAGGCTATTTTGTGGATAATAACTTCTTTATTGTTGTCGAGCTGACATTTTGTTGGAGATACTTCCAACTTTTTCAAAGCTGTGTAATGTGTTTGTTACTGGAGGTTCTTAATTACTAATTTGTCTGCCTATTATGGAAATGAATGGATGGATCACAAAGTCACCATAATGTGAACTCTTTCAGCGTTTCAATATGAGCCTAAATATAAAGACTGTTTTCAGATAAAAGCTCTTATTGGCTGATGTGTGAAAACAGATTATAAAAAAACAAAACATTTTTTTTTAATGTTCCTTGTTTTTGTTTTTTTTTAAAATACTTTTTTCACTCCTCAGCCCAATTGGGCCCAGGGTATTGTTGTCCCCCCATCTGTCCTGTTTCCATCCTGACTCCATATCTTGAGAACTACTGAAGGCAGGCTGATAAAACTCTGTTCACTTCTCTGTCCATCTATGTCATGGTTCTTTTTCAACATTATCTCTTATGGGCCTTCTTTTGGCGAATTTCTAAAATCCAGTGGTGGCGAATTTCTAAAATCCAGTGGTGGTCAAATCATTTACATAATAATTTCCCTGTATTCAGAAATGTTTTCTTTCCATTCTACTTCCAAAATATTCATGGAATGTTGCAAGCGTTTTTCCCTGATGTACATACATCTACGTATTACATGCATCAAAATTGTTTCTGCACAGCGGAGATAACTACATAGTGGAATGTGCTGGAAAATGTTTAAATCTCCACAACCTTTTCTGCTTGTGAATTACCATTTACCAATTACTCAGTTGGCTTAATTTAATTATGCTTCAGTTGTAATTTGTGAATCTTCGTGCCTTGGGAACACTTTCAAGTAGTAGTTTGGTGTCTATTTATGCCACTATCAGCATTATACAGAGGCTTTATTTTTGAGTGATACACTGGATAAAGCCAATGTTTACTTGCTATATCCTCTGAATAAATGTTGAAACAACTTTAAAATGTATTAGGTGTGCACAAAATGAATCTATCCAACTTGATAACAAAAGTAAATTTGTATTTACAACAATAATAAATTGTATGACAACAACAACAAAATGTTTCCTCACCCACTGATAAATGAAAGCTATTCTATGAAAATGACGAACAATATGAGAGAAGTACAGCATTCTTTTTGGGATTTGCACAAAAGCCCCAGCGAACAGAAAAAACACAGAGAGAAGCCCCAATGGACAAAAGCCACATCCGATATTCAGTTTCAGGCCAGGGCAATAATATCACAACTTCACATATTTTTCTCCCACATCTATGTGGATACCTTGTAACTTTTTATAACCCCTTACATAGTAGGGGGGTATAATGGATTCTGATTGTCCATCTGTGTGTCAGTGCATCAATCCGTTCGGCCATCTGAAATTCGTTCCCAGGCAATGATTTAAGAACCGTTCATCGGATTCTTCCCAAATTTGGTATGCATTTTCCATGCCATGAGGTGTCACCTGGGATTGCATTTCGATCACTTCCGCCAACAGGTGGCCCTACCTGGTGGTAAAATCCGATATGCATTTCCGGGCAATAACCCGAGAACCTCTCATCCGATTCTTATCAAATTTGGTATGTATATCATGCCATGAGATGTCGCTTGGATTGTGTTTCGCACACTTGCGCCTAGAGGTGGTGCCACCTGGTGGCAAAATCCGAAATTCATTCCCAGGCAATAATTGGGGAATGTCCATCAGATTTTTTCCAAATTTGGTAATTATATACCATGCCATGAGATGTCCCTTTCGATTGTATTTCGCGCACTTGCGCTTACAGGTGGCACCACCTGATGACAAAATCTAACTTTGGTTTCTGGATAATAACTTGAGAACCGCTCATCGCATTCTTCTCAAATTTGGTAAGCAAATACCATGTCATGACATGTTGCCTGAGATTACATGTCGTCCAGTTGCACCTACATGTCACGCTGGTCGCAAAGTTTAAATTTGGATTCCGGGCAATAACTTGTCCTTGTAGGATTCTTGTCAAATTTGGTATGATGATACCATGCCATCAGATGTGGCTTTCACATGCAATAACTCTATGCTATGCATCCAAACTCCTACAAAAATAGAAACATCTTGGTCTGGACTGTTAAGGTGGCTCCCTGCTTTTGGTACAAAGTCATGTCATTTTTTAAATATTTTTTTTTATAGCTCCCGAATATCATCCTATATCAGAAATTGATATAAAAAATGAGACATAGCATATTACTTTTTTCTAATTTTCAGCTTGAATAACGTGTGCCTGTGGCAAGTTGGTACAATGTGAATAATATGTAAAACACCCAACACTTGAGATATACTTGCTTTTAGAATATTCAAAAGTCGTGTCAATTTTCTCATGTTTATTTTATACATTCCTTGGAACATGTAATTTTTAATAAATCAATTTTAATGTAGGTCGCCATCCAAAAAGGGGTATAAATAGAGCTCTGAAGCCACCTGTACCCACAATTTTTCCCGCCATTTTTCATAAAGTGCCAACAATGCAATGTCCTGACGTCGACAAATGTCACGCCAACAAAGAGTTTGCCATTCGACGTCATGACGTCACAAGGGAAAATTGATCAATTGCTTAGTAAAACGAGTCACTGAAACGTAAACGCTGCCTGTCAAAGTATCTCATTCTAGCCATTCACTCACAAGAGTATGATTACAAGGGAGGTAATTGTGATGCGCAAAGAGCTGCGCAGAACACTCATTCTTGTAAACAGGAAGCCACCTTAAGGGGCTGAGGGGTTGTAACACCTCTGGTGCCTCATGTTTTATTTATTTTATTTTTTTTTGCAATGGGCAATAAAAAGTGTTGACGTGGGGCAAGAAAAATGACATGGCGGTGGCTGTGGAGCCTGTACCTCAAAAGTTCCAACATGGGACAAAATTTTGAACAATTTTCTAGAGTAGATTATAAATTATACTAAGCTACCATTTAAATTTTGTCTGTATGAAAAATAAATATATATTTTGACCTTCTGGTACTTGTGTATTTTCAGGAATGTCACGTACCATTCGGAGGTGGAAGTTTCTTTGATCATGAAGGTCTGCCTTATTGTGAGACACATTACCACGCCAAGCGGGGGTCACTGTGTGCAAGCTGTCAGAAACCTATCACAGGCAGATGTATTACTGCCATGTACAAAAAGTTTCACCCTGAGCATTTTGTCTGTGCCTTTTGCCTGAAACAGCTGAACAAGGGTACCTTTAAGGAACAGAACGATAAGCCGTACTGTCACCCTTGCTTTGTCAAGTTGTTCGGGTGAACAATTAACATGGCAAATTACAGAACGACGAGCTGTACTGTTGCTCTGCATTGTCAAATTGTAAGGTTGAGCCTTTGAGGAATATTATGACAAATCATCTTGTCACCCCTGCTCTGTCAAATTATTTGGGTGAACCTGTGCAGAAACTCAACAATATTCACCAGCTTATTGGAGATTGGTGTATGATAACTATACAGATGGAGCAATACTGTGTCTACAGGACTGGTATCAACATAAACACAAGTCCCCACATCTCACAGAAGTATGGATCTATGAATACAACTGATTACTACCACACAGGAATTGACATCATGATCCAGAGTTTGACCTGCCTGAGCTTCCACCACAAGTGCATTTATGATTTCTTATGTGATTGAAGTTTACAACAACAGAAAACATGGGGATTTGAATATCCCTGGGTTGGTATTGACTGGATGTTCCCCTGAAGTCAATAAGCACTGTTCAGTAACAGAATGGTATCCAGTCTGAATGTGGCTGTAGGATATATTGGACGGTTATCAGGTGTTTGTCATAAGCTGAGACTGCTCTAAAGGAGCATTCAAATTCTGTCTTCCCAAAATGTGTACACAAATCATTATACAGTATAAAGTGCGTGTATATATAAATATGATATGTACCTGTGGAGGTGTTGGCTGGTTATTGGTGTAATACATCCATTATTGACATACTGAATTAGTGCATGAGGTCAATGCTGCTGTATAGATCAATTACAGCCTGGGTCAATGCTGTTGTGAAGGTCTATGACCGCACTGGGTCAATGCTGCTATAAAGTTCAATTACAGCACTGGGTCAATGCCAAGTAAATATCAATTACAGCCTGTGTCAGTGCTGCTGTAAAGGTCAATTATAGCCTGTGTCAATGCTGCTGTAAAGGTCAATTACAGCATTGTGTCAGTGTTGCTCTGATGGGCTCCTTTTCAAGAAGTCTTCCAGTGTTAATGGAAATTGTATACCTCATTTTCTGCATGCAGTACTACGTGTGTATGCTTATATTACAGAAAACTGAGTATATGGAAATCCGGTGCTTCTCAGTTTAAGAGTGGAATATATTTTTCATGTAATGTGCTTCTCTCCATCAATAAGAATGTTGATAACTCAAGAGTGCATGTGAATTCTGTATTGGAAATGTGGCTAAATATGTGTACATTTCTGTACTATTTAACATTATTAGCTAAGCTATGGATCAATGCCAGATTTAGTCATCTCCTCCCATTCAGCTTAAACTACCCAATCAACTTTTAATCTGTTCGAACATTTGTAACAGAACATGCAAATGTAGCCCCAAGTCACACAACTATACATGTAGATAAATATTTGTATGTGCCTGTGGTCTTTGCAGGGTACGAATTATAAAATGTTAAGGGCAGCCATTTCAAGGCCACTTTGGCCTTGCTGGCATCTAATTACCTAGAATTTGCAAAGGGGCAAACAGGGAGGGCATGCAAAGCCATTGGCTTGTGCATGGCCTTGGGTGTATTTCACTCCAGGGTGCGAATTACACCCAAGGCCATGCACAAGCCAATGGCTTTGTATGCCCTCCCTGTTTGCCTTGGTGCCCCTTTGCAAATT
The DNA here is from genome assembly GCA_036873755.1 of Hanleya hanleyi. Classification (NCBI taxonomy): domain Eukaryota; kingdom Metazoa; phylum Mollusca; class Polyplacophora; order Lepidopleurida; family Hanleyidae; genus Hanleya; species Hanleya hanleyi. Next base: position 35,264 of record JAVTVY010010139.1, read on the forward strand.
ATAGGTAATTAGATGCCAGCAAGGCCAAAGTGGCCTTGAAATGGCTGCCCTGAACATTTTATAATTCGTACCCTGTCTTTGTTATATAGGCTAAATACTAAGTTTGCATAATTATTTAACACTGCATTATTGTTTATTTGTATATTTTTAAATATTATCTTTGATTTTGAATTATAAATGATCCCTCTGAACTGATTTACATGTAGTTGAGCTGAACAGTACTTTTTATGTTAACAAAATGTACATGATGAGTTAATTTCATTCATTCTGCTATATCTTTGATCAGTTTACATTTTGATGACGTTTCCTTACAAAAACTAAAGGCCTTATACATTCGAATATAATGACTACATTTGTAAGTCATAGATCACAGTTTTCCAAATGTTTGAGGTTGTGTAAACACTGGTATTGAAGTTTTACATGTACTAAATTGATTATAATTCAAGCTTTAATATGAATTGTATTATGTTTATACTCCCTGAGAGCTGATGGCTTTTGTCACAGTAATTATATTAAATGTGGCAAGGCGTGAAGTCGAGTTCAACAGGGATGAGAAATTTAAGCTTTTTATCTGATTTCAGCTTTTTTTTTTCTAGCTTGCAAGTTTTTATTTCCAACACTTTGAAAATGACAATATTGTGATGGAGGGTGGGGTATTTTCAGCTCGTTTCAGATATTATTTTCCTGCTGCACTCGTCCCTGGTTCAATGTCATGTACTAGAAAGTTGTCCATGTCACCTCTGTGTGCTGGGGTGTCCGTACATTAGTGCTTTAACTTGATAGCTTTCTTGCCATTTGTGAATCATTTACTCGGAATATGAACTACACTGAGTGAACCTGCTTGGATCATGTAAACTGTCTCAGTCTATTGAAATTGTTGAATTCACTGCCAATTTATGAGTATTAACTAACTTTGAAGGTTTTGCCTCAAGTGGGAGTGGAACTTAGCAGATGTTGAAACTAGTTACTGAAATTTACAAAATATTTCTGTCACAGTTCGACCCATGTCGACTTATAGATAAGATAAGCATCTGACATTCTTGCAATCATAATTTTCACCTGGTCTCTTGTGACTTTTATGACCTTATCAGTCCAGATGGATATGTTCATGTAGTCTGCTATAAGTTAAGCTTGGCTATTAGTTGTTACTAATTCAACAAATGTCTTATGGAGAACTTGTAGAATTTATTTATGGGGAGTTTCATTGTCGATCCTAACATCATTGTCAACGCAATAACATGCAATGAACTGGTACAATGTTACACTTACATTTACTGAGTAAAAAAATTAGCAATACATAGAATAATTCTATCAGTAATGGGATACATTGGTTAGAATTATTTCATGTATTCTTAATTTTATTCAGTGAATAGTTGCATGTTTTTGGTTTGACATTGACATCGTAACTTCACCACAAATAAATTCAACAAAATTGTTATCCATAAGAAATGTGTTGACTTACCATTCCCAGCTTCTAGGCGAGTGAGTGAGTGAATATGATTTATCGTCGCTATATTTCAGTCATATCACGACGTTGGGTCCCATTCCTTTTCACACTCAAGAACCACACGGGTGGGGTCCCATTCCTTTTCACACTCGAGAACCACACGGGTGGGGTCCTATTCCTTTTCACACCCGGGAACCCCACGGGTGCCTCAGTTAGTCGCCTCAGTTAGTCGCCTCTTACGACTAAATGCCACTGAATGAAGCTATCATTGTTCTCTGCAGTTACATGTATAATTGTAGGACAATGCACTCTCCACCAGCGGAGACTTGGAATTGGGTCAACATGTAATTGTAGGACAATGCACTCTCCACCAGCGGAAACTTGGAATTGGGTCAACATGTAATTGTAGGACAATGCACTCTCCACCAGCGGAGACTTGGAATTGGGTCAGCATGTAATTGTAGGACAATGCACTTGGCACGAGCTGAGACTTGGAAATGGGGATCGCCAGCCACATTAAGGGAGTATGGGGCTACAACATGGTCGTTTGTCAAATTTTTCAAAACAAGCTGAATTTCCTAACAAAAGTACCCAGACATCTCAAAATGGAATAAAAATCAACAAAACACACAACACAACCATTTATGCGTTTTACTGGTGGTTCGATAGTGTGATGGGACGGACCAAAAAATTGGCATTTTAAATTCAACGGTTGGAGGGTGCAAAGTGCTCCATAGGTTAAAAATTATTCCTCCAGAATACCCCCAAATTCAATCTTATTCACTTTCAACAAAAAGAAAACTTCTGATTGGCTAATAAATGGAACTTCAATAATATTCTTCACACTCACCCCGATTCCCCACCCCCTCCTGGAAATAGGACTGAAAAGGCTCAGTTTATCTGTTATACCGCTAATATTTTCTAAGAAAGTATGGTGTCCCCCTGTTTTTATTACATATTTAACAAGCACTATATGTGTTTAGTATTATATAGCAAAATGGAAAAATTTGACCTTGGGAAGTTTGATTTATTGAGCATCAAAGAAGAAAAAATTCAAATTTCCCTATGTATTCAGTGTTATGGCTTTTAAGTGGTATACATGCATTTGGCTGCCATATTTTTTTAACGAGTATGGTGACCCCCTATTTTTTTGGCATGGATCATCTTCTCCTAACCTGATAAAAAAATCCTGAAATTTAAAAAAACTTTCAACCTCTAGAAATGAACGTCCTCTACTCCCTTAAGCGGCGCTAGTGCTCCAACAGGTACATGTAAAGAAGACGTGACATCGATAAAAACGTTATTGGCATGCGCCATTTACCTCTTGGTGCACGTAGCCACCTGGCGTCAGTTCGGGCTGGCAAACCCCATTGGTTGAGCGTGTAATTGTAGGAGACTTGGAAATTGGGTCTGGGTGTAATTGTAGGACAATGCACTTGGCACGAGCTGAGACTTGGAAGTTGTGTCTGAGTGTAATATAGTTGGTTCCAGAGGTGATAGATGTGAGTAATATATATCTGTATATTGATCTCACAGCAGGACATTCTCATGGCATCAGATTGTATACCTCTTTTATGTCAGATACACCCTCTGATTGCACTCGGGTTGAAATCGTGGTGCGCAGCTTTTTTGCGCATGGCTCTCGGCCAATCATATTTTCCACCTGTAATCCAATCTCTCTTTCATACAGATACATTTTCCCTGTGTTGATCCATATCAATACAGACTGCATGTGCGCCATGTTTTTCTGCACAGTGCAGTCAGAGGCTGTTACACCATGTGGAGCAGTCATACATACAGTCTGTGATTATTGAATTAATTTTAATACTAAGGGCTGTTTCATTTAAAAAGGTATGGGAGGGGAGGAAGGCACTAAATTTTTTATTCTATGGGTCATGGGAGAAAATTCCCTTCAATCCATGATACAACATTGGGAAGGCCAATAAAATTTCTATGGGTGATGGGGTATAATTCAAAGCTGCCTTCCGCCCCTCCCATACCTTTTTAAATGGAACAGCCCTAATAATATTCCACATTTTAACTGCAGATGTAGCAATATCCTTCATGTTTATTTTGTGGCTTTGAAATTTACGAAATGCTTCTTTGTGGAATAGAAGGCTGCACACTTGAGGCCTGTCTCAGCCTCCTATTGATAATGCGCTGTCCTGCTTTATATTCTTGTTATACATGTCCTCACATACAGCATCCTATTGTTTTACCCTGTATTGCTAAAAGCTCACAATAAATCACTTAGTTTTCAAATCTTCTCATGTTTTAATTTCAAACCACACAGTCTAAATTCTGTTAATAGACATGATAGATAATGTGTTTTGGACATCTATTTGCCCCAAACTGTTCTTGTCATTACAGCTGGCTCTTTCATGCTGAAAAGAGATTTTACTAAGTAATAACAGGCATTTGAGGATGTTCAACAGTTCATCATTGTTAGCTAGGCTTGGCCCTTCAGACGAAGTGGGCTGTGGGGAGTGCTGTTGGAACAGACAGACGGGTTAAATATATATATAGTACTGTGGTACAAAAAAAAAGCGTCTTCAGAAAAAAACAAAAACAATGGCTACCTATCGGGAGAACTGGACGTGGCAATATTATACATACAAGACAATTTATGAACACTACAGTTTGAAAAATGGAAGAAAATCTGATCGATGTGGTTAAGAAAATACTTTATTCAGATTTACTCCTTTCTGCACAAATTTGGACATTTTTCAGAAACAGATGTCCAGTTGCTACAATTTGTCTAAACTTAACAGAATTGGGTTGATGAGAATTGAATGTGCATGGCCAGTTCTAGACAAGATGAATACATGCTCGTTTTGTTTTTTCATTCTATTTCTTCATCTTGTTCTGTAGAGAGACAGCAATTTAGCATTGTTTGGTAGAAATAGTAGTCTTTTACCAGAAGTGTTGTAATCTTTCAGTCATTGTAAAAAAAAAAAATGAGTATACAGGCAAAGTAGCTTCAACATGATCTGAGACCACTGCAAGAAGACAAGATAACAAGCAATACAACATAGTGTAAGCAATAATACTATCTGCAAAGTAGACCATGGAAGTTAAATATAACCTATGTAATCTAGTTTCATAGCTAGACCTTCAATGCAAAGGCATGAAAGGGTATGGTATTTTGGAATTCTTTCAACAGTAAAATTGTAAGAGGACATTTTTAAAAACATTTAAGAAACTCACCAAAACTACGCTAATGTCCAACATTTACTAGTAGATCAAAATACTGGGGGAATAGCATAGCAAATTAGAAACTTCTGATCCCCAAGTTTCATTTCTATCTCAATTAGACCGTGTTTACATTTATGTACCACAAGAGTTAAACATTGAAATTTAATAGCTGACTGGTTGGAAGGTCGAAGGATTGTAAGAAGCTTAGTAAAGAATCCATACATTCATCTGTACAATAACTTGCATGCTCAAAAGAGAGACTTCAAGTGGAAGTAGTAATTGCTAGTAATACTTTAAATGAAAATGATAGCATATTGCAAACTAAAACCATAAACGTTCTGAGAAAAAAAAAATTCAAATGAATTAAAATACATATTTGATAAGAAATGAAATGTATATTCACAGTAGAATAGAGGATAGTGTTGAACTCAAAAGATGCACATGAAAGATTCTTGCTGACTTCCGAGAAGAGTGATGCACATAGTAAGGCAACACCGTGGTATGAACAGTTATGGGAACAGTGGAGCAGTCTGGTTCAGAGAGGATAATGGGAAAATTGACATGGCTGACTGCGTCTTTAATAATTGGAGGTAACACTTGACATCACTGATCATGTGTGTTGAGGCTACGGTAATTCCCCTAATAATTCAATCTCAGGAAGTTCACTTTTCTACTCTGTTTAAATAATCAAACAAAGAGAAAAAGTAACATTCCCGTTCTTCATTCAAATTGAAGAAGTCGTATAATGACAAAATGTGACACCTTCTAGATGGTACCATGAAGAATATTTCCAGATATAAGCCATTTTTGCTGCACTTCCGGTGATCGAATTGTTAGGGGAATTACCACAAGCAGACTTTTGACCACACTGACACAAATGATGACCTCCCTCTGTACTGCCCAATTTGACAGTTTCAAACTGGTATGGACACTGCCATGAGCAGGAATTAACTAGTGATATACATATGTTTAATAGTCAACAGTGTATCATTCAAAGACGATATTCTGAGCTTTCCAAAAGTATGTAATACGATAAAAATATTTGTACATTTTCTATTTCAAATTTGCAAGCTGATCCCAGGTAATTGCTGAATTTTTTTCAACCCTCTGTTCAGAAAATTAAGAAGGAGAGGTTTGACAATCAGGCAACTGTATGAAATGTTTCAATATGAACAAATGGGCAATACCTAACTACGGCAGAACAGCAGTGACAATTGAGATGTACCTCCCATATCAAGATTTTGATTACAGCACCAAATGAAACTTGCCAGGTTAAACTACACATTCTTGGTTTGATTCACACCAATGGTCCACCAGCTAACAGCATTGTGTATGTACAGTATACACCAAAGTTGTCAAGTTAAAGAAAAGTGTATAATAACACAGTGTATACAGCATAAAACTCAAACATACATGTATAACTGGATAATAATAAAAAATGTCCATGTCAAAGCAAACATTTGTAATGAGACAGTTTTGAACATTTTCCTCTGTCACATATAATACATGTATGACAGGACAGGCTTCTGAGCCCCATACATTTAAAATACAATCATAATTTAATACCTGTACATTACAAAATACTTTATTGCAATAATACTGACTGCAAAGTAATGCAGCTTTTTCGATGGGAAATCAATGGGAAAATCTGAGGATAATCCGGCCTTTTCCAGGCTATAACACTCATACCTCTACTGTTTGTCAGAGAGGAGTGACCAATTTCACTAGCCTACTAAATTATATTGGTCGTAATATGTAAAACAATTATACATGAAATACAAATGTAGCCACTGCATCCTAACGTTAATCTGCCAAATTGCCATTTATATACATGTACCGTACCAACATTGATGCAACATTGACCCACCATATCTGTGTAACACAGAGGAATCAGGCAAAACTTTAACGCATGTGTCATATCTTCCCATTTTAGTGCTTCTTATTCTTCTCCATCAGTGACCAAGAAAATTAAGAGAGGATAATGAAATGAATATAGTACATCAATATTGATACTATTATGGAGATATGCCTTTCACTGTGAACGATTTAGTTGTTTCTCTTCAGTGAAGTTCAATGTGAGTCTAACTCTTAGTCTCCTGCTAGGGATCCTAAATATTCTGTAACTTTAAGTTTGATTTTGTAGACAGTAACTCGATCATAGCCGAAGTCTCCTTCTCCTTGAAGACCCATGTCTCCTACACCACTCAAACCCTGGTCACTTGAATAGAATGCCAGACATCTCAATTAAATGCCGACACAAGTTTCAAAACTGGCAGTGTTGGAAACTGGATCCTTGCTGATTCATTCTCTGCTAACAAGGGGTCATTGCTAAATACACGACTTTCGGGGATTGAAACTTCTCAATCATTTGCAATAAATTGATCACTCCTCTGTTTCATCACCTCAAATATCACTTTCGGTGATCGATTTATTATAGGAATTACCGTAGACTTTCTGATCATTCTCTTGCATATATTTCTTCTGAATTGTGACAACATAAATCTGACATCAGTAAATTACAGGGGTCGAAATTAACACCTGCCAACCGGTCTTAGACAGGTACTATTTGCATGAGACCAGTGAAAAGTTACCTGTTTCAAGTGACATATTCCTACGAAGTAGGCTACAGATCGCAAATTGTCCGGTAATGAGTGAGTCCATCCGAATCCTTTCGTCGGCAAAATAAGGAGAACCGTTAACATTAGAACCTTGATTTTTGGCATGAACGTGCATTAGGGCATTGTTACCATCAAGTTCTCATCTGAAATAATTCCGATTATAATTAGATTGATAATTAACACTTCAGTATATTAGATATACATTGTGTATGTAAACTGTATCCTATTCCACATTGGCCACACCAGGCTGGAGCCTTCAAATTCAGGTCAAATTATCCACAGCTAAAAATACCCTGTCCCATTGCACATGGCCCTGAGGTTAATCTTAAGTACTGCATATACCCTCAAACTATGGGCGGCCATGTATGTCAAAATTACCAGCTCGGGTTGTATAGCTTAACTCACAACAGAAAACGTATCTAACGATATAAAGCGTCAGTATAAACGCTTATGTCATCTTTTTGTAAACAAGGATCCAAACTTTAAACGCATATTTCATCTCTCTCCAAACGATAATACAAGCGAACTCAGAACAAACAGTATATTTCAGCACGTACAACGTATCAGAGAACGAATGACCTCTTTCAGAACGTACTTTATAATCGAGGAGGCGCTCGGCAGACGGGAGACCACTCGAGCGCCTCTATCTGCTTCTCCCCCACATTTTGAGGGGGTGGCTGTCGTTTGCATGAGCGACTCATAGTAAGGAGTCTCACAAGATGAGAATGGCAAGTCCATGTAAACATTTTTGTCTGATATCTGAAGTTCAAAACTTTTGGTACCCTTTAACCTAGGGGCAAAAAATAACCACATTCATTTTGAGGTCACGACCTGAAATAGCGGAAGTCGAAATAGCGGCCCAGTTTCACGTCATATATCTTTCTACCATTCGGAATGACCCGATTATTTCCGGAAATAATTTCCGAAGGAACGTTGTTCGTTGTGAAACAGCTCGTTCGTTCTGAGTTATACTCTTCCTTTTCAAATAGGTCACACCCTGTGTCGGACTGGCTATTCGTCCAGAACTAGGCTTTTCATTCTGAGTTTGTATTCGAACATCGTACCGTTTGTTTTCGGTTTGAGTATATGTTCAAAGTTAATGTTTTTTTATTTGCAGGAATATAAAATGCGTTTAAGATTACAGTGGACATTGTAAGATATGCTGTCTTTTCTGAGTTTGGCTTTAGGTTTTGTAATTGCTAATTTTGACATAAATGGCTGCCCATATCAAACAATCAGCGCTGTTTCCATAACGAAGCTGAGGTGGTTTAACGTTTATCAATGAAGAAAATCAGCGATCAACCGCCATAGAATATAATGTGAAACAAGAAGACCGGAATAGTACATTCATCAGATTGCCGATGCCCAAAATGTGTTGTCTCATATATCTAGATGACAACGTGATGTAGAGACGCTATTTATTCCTCTTTGTACCGGTTATGCTCAGAAGAATGACATAGAATCTTGTGCATAGAAGGTGTTGGTCTGGAGTTGAATTACCGTAAACTACATAAATGCTACCTTTCTACTATAGTACTATAAATAAAAATCTGTTGTATTGTTGGGAAAATAATGTGATTCAAAAAGTTGTTTTGATCCTGTACAAGGGCACTGAAAACCATTAAACAGATGTAAATGTATTTTCACACGTGAAGCTTGAAATCTACTGAACCTATATTATTCAATCTGTTTCCTTTAATTAACAAATTGTAAAATTAAATCGGCGATCGTTATTTATTTGTACCAGGGCCGAATCACTAAATGACCAGAACATTCACCAATATACTTTCATTTTTTGTGGCACGAACACATCGATGTAAATATATAAATACCCAGAATATAATCTTGCTCAATCTCACAAAAGGCATGTTATGAAGAGAACCTGTGGCTGTTATGGAAGGTTGTACATGTACCATATTATGATGAAACGTACCGTAGGGGAGGGTCACATCATATCTCAATGAAAATACGATCGAGTCCTAATGCCT
>JAVTVY010010140.1:0-44841 GCA_036873755.1 Hanleya hanleyi
TGAATAGCCCATCTCGACCCCAAATACCTTCATGTACTGCCCAAAATGTCCACTTTTCGCTACTACTCGTACCGATGACGTCTCCACCGATGACGTCACAGATGACGCGAACATCCCTCAAAATCGGAATGTACACCCCGAAACTACACAAGATGACACCTTCCAGGACGCATTCGAACCGTGAATAGCCCATCTCGACCCCAAATACCTTCATGTACTGCCCGAAAATGTCCACTTTCGCTACTACTCGTACCGATGACGTCACCGATGACGTCACAGATGACGCGAACATCCCTCAAATCGGAATGTACACCCCGAGAACTACAAGATGAGACCTTCCAGGACGCATTCGAACCGTGAATAGCCCATCTCGACCCCAAATACCTTCATGTACTGCCCGAAAATGGCCACTTTCGCTACTACTCGTACCGATGACGTCACCGATGACGTCACAGATGACGCGAACATCCCTCAAATCGGAATGTACACCCCGAGAACTACAAGATGACACCTTCTAGGACGCATTCGAACCGTGAATAGTCCATCTCGATCCAAATACCTTCATGTACTGCCCGAAAATGTCCACTTTCGCTACTACTCGTACCGATGACGTCACCGATGACGTCACAGATGACGCGACTTGCATTCAAAAACACGCCATTTTGACTCTACCCCACACAAGCTTCACTTTGACACCCTCCACGACCCATTCGGACCCATAGCGGTCCATCTCTACCCCAAACACCTTCATGTACTGCCCCAAAATGGCCACTTTACTTAATACAACCAACTGCGCATGCGCAGATTGACGCGACTTGCAATCAAAAACGCTCCATTCTGACTCTACCCCACACAAGCTTCACTTTGACACCTCACACGACCCATTCAAACCGTGATTAGCCCATCTCTAACCCAAACACACCCCTACATAGCACCCAAAATGCCTGTTTTCTATACTACGGCCAGACTGCGCATGCGCAGACTATTGAACACGGATGAACCATTAGCCCAGTCGGATGCTGCTGCACGAGAGCTTCAAAATAAGACCTCACTCGACCCCATTGGACCACCAGGGACTCACCTAGACTCCAACATGTCCACCCCGTATGGCCCTATACACCCATAGCCATGCAGTATAGGCCTATGGGCCTACCCAGGCCTTGGTGACTTTTTCAAAAATTTCACCGATTCGCTCCACAACACTTCCTATCGTGTTCTAAATGACGAGACGAGTAAAACGAGACCCCACAACCCTACCGCAAATGTATAGAAGTACGTTTCCCAGGGGGATAAACATTGAACCTATACCCCAGTATGGGACTATATGGGGCTCCGTGACTTTTTTCAAAAATTTCACCGATTCGCACGGCGACACTTCCTATCATGTTCTAAATGACGAGACGAGTAAAACGAGACCCCACAACCCTACCGCAAATGTATAGAAGTACGTTTCCCAGGGGGACAAACATTGATCCTATACCCTCAGTATGGGACTATATGGGGTTCGGTGACTTTTTCAAAAATTTCACCGATTCGCACTGGGACACTTCCTATCATGTTCTAAATGACGAGACGAGTAAAACGAGACCCCACAACCCTACCGCAAATGTATAGAAGTACGTTTCCCAGGATGGTCCTATACCTCCCATACCCCATATAGGCATTTTCCCGTAATCTAGGATAAAGTCCGTATTCCGTATTTTTCAGGAAAATTTTTACATACACCCACCCTGGAACTAGGGGGAGATAACTCTATTGATAGACAAGCCCCGTTAAGCCCGTCGACCTATATACCCCTCATACCCCATATAGGCATTTTCCCAGGTTTTTCGATAAAGTCCGTTTTCCGTTTTTTTTTTTTTCAGGAAAAACTTTACATGCACCCTCCCAATTGCCTGAACGCCTCTTCACCTAGGCTTCACTTTGATACCTCACTCGACCCCATTGGACCATTAGTAGCTCCCCTAGCTCCAACACGGCTATTTGCATACCCTTGGACCACCGCGCATGCGCAGAATGCCGCTATTTCAACCCCACACCCAGTCCATTAGATGCCCCTTCATGAATGCTTCACATTGATACCTCACTCGACCCCATCGGCACACTAGGGGCTCCCCTAGCTCCAAAAAGGCTATTTTCATACCCTTCGACCACCGCGCATGCGCAGAAGGCCGCTATGTCAACCCCACACCCAGTCCATTAGATGCCCCTTCATGAATGCTTCACACTGATACCTCACTCGACCCCATCGGTCCACTAGGGGCTCCCCTAGCTCCAAAAAGGCTATTTTCATACCCTTCGGCCGCCGCGCATGCGCAGAAGGCCGATATGTCAACCCCACCCCCAGCCCATTAAATGCCCCCTCCCCTAAGCTTCACTTGGATACCTCACTCGACCCCATCGGACCATTTTATCTAGGGACTACTTTTTCTCCGCGGAAGGTTTTTCCCGCGACCGAATCACCGCCATCAGGCAGGCAGGCAGGTCAGGTCAGGTAAGTCAAATTGCAATGAATACACCCCTACCCTAAAAATGGACTCCTTTTATACGTTTTTCTACAATCCGCCATCTTGCACCCATCCACCACCCACCACATGTGGCGCCATCTTGCACCCATCCACCACCCACCCACCCACGACGCCATCTTGCACCCATCCACCACCCACCCACCCACGACGCCATCTTGCACCCATCCACCACCCACCCACCCACGACGCCATCTTGCACCCATCCACCACCCACCCACCCACGACGCCATCTTGCACCCATCCACCACCCACCCACCCGACGCCATCACCCATCCACCACACCCACCCACCCACGACGCCATCGTGCACCCATCCGCACCCGCACCCACACGCATGCGCACACCCCCAATACCGCCCCAAAACCCCCTTCGCGCATGCGCAGTGACGCGCCATTCTAACCATTTACGCTTACTATACTACTGAGGAGCCGTCCGGATCCCAAGTAATCCTGGGTAATACATGCAGGTTCTGTTCTTAATGATCACCCGCTTTTACTCGGTAAACAATATATATACAGATGTAGATACTACAATGCTTCAGATGGTTTGAAGGACACTCTGATCAGAACCAGAGATATTGAGATATATCTATATAAAAATAAGAATCTCTATATCTTCGTGCAGAAGTGGGGTCCCCTGGCGTAAAGTCACCATGCAGTAGTTAATCTGTTCGTATCTTATGAATAATTGACTTAATAAATATGGTTATTTTTTTAATTTATTTATCAATTTGTTGGAGATAGCGTACGGAAAAAAAGTTGTTCTTCTGGTTTATTTGTGATTGTGGATGCAGGGGCACGTGTGTTTTGTGTGTGTGTGTGTGTGTGTTTTGTCCTGTTTGTGTCACCATGAAAAATGTTCTAGTTAAACTTGTCTTTAACCTGTACGAACATGTGTATTGCAAAGTCCTAAACCCGCGACCATGTGGGCGTGTAAGTATATGTATAATCGTGGTCATGGTAAATAAAGTAGAGAAAGAAAGTATCCTGCATTTGTTTTATGAATGTATTTATTTGAAAGTAATAATAACCACGGTTCCAGGCATGACAAGCTGTCACATTGGCTAGTGTGAAACAAGTCGTCACAATGGTACAAAAAGTTCTAGTGGTTATTGTGATATTGCCAACCAAAATTGCTGCATCGTAAAGGGTTACACTCCACTTTTCGTAATATTTGTGTATTCAAATACCGTACCTGTATGTGGTTATACGCACAATACATCCTCGTACACCAAGTCAGTTGTACTCATACGCTCCGGCCTCGCCCTGGTATATTAGTCCAACATTTTTATTCAGAATACGAGGATAACTTACAGTTCCTCTAAGAATCAGTTAGAACCAGCACACGCCAAATCTGTAAGGTCATTTGCCCTAATATTGAGGTACGGGAGACGCGATAGATATACCTGTGGGTCAGCCGATCAATTGCCCCTCTATGAAACATTTTGGCTTAAATTCAAATATAAATTGATTCGTGGTCACTGATGTCTCGTGTCTATTTACAAATGACGTTCAGATGAACCAAGACCAGTTCGGGGCGTATACGTGGAAATGGAATCGGTGCGCGAAGATAGTACACTTACAAGGGGAGCAAGGCGTGCTCGTCTTTAGGGCGAAATGTCCTTCCTGAATTTACCATAGTTACAAATCGAGAAGATCCTAGTCCAGTGAGAAGATAGGAGACACTCTTTTTTTTTCTTCAGTTAAGCCCTGGACTAACCACTGGACATTTGTTTGTCATAGTATGGCCACGAGTTTATAAAAGTTGGTTTTGCCCACGTGGCCTGGGACAAAACCGAAGAATACATGACACAATTATACATCAATGTAAATGACTTCAGTTAAATATACTTTCGGCTACTGATGATAAATTTATGTTTCAGGTCGATACTTTTTGTTACATTCGCATTTTAATTTGCAGGTACTTTTTTCTCTTTTCTCTATTAGTCTGCATAGTATATAGATACATTTCTCTCACTTATGGTGTATTCAAGATGAACCTTACCCGTCATCAATAGTTTTTGACTGTTTATGGAATGAGCTGCTCGGTAATCGTACAATAATTCGCAGATGCGCTTGCGCAAGTTTCACATAATGTATGAGCGTTGAGTAGTGTACATTGGATTTTAACATCACTGCACACAGATAAGTGTGAAGGGAAAGGCTCATAATATCGGAAATCATCCCTCAAGTCATTTCATCGATTCGGCGCATCTCATTAACCTTTTACAACATAGCTCGATTGTTGGTCCAAATGGAACTGTTATACCATAAAATAGTTGGGATATTGTGCGCTCGCTGAAGTATCAGCAAGATTTCACCAGCTATATAGACATCTCGTATAACAAGGTTTGAATCACAGACTACGGCCGTGTGGCGGTACTCCATACATATTGCCGTTCCCTCACAACTGCCGAGTGTCTTACAAAACGAAATAGGACGAATGGACAACTTCATAATTCGTTTATCTACAAAAAGAAACACATCGTCCAAACTTGGGAAGAACGATCTTCTGCCGTAGACTCAAATCCCGTCGTCGTTTTGAGTCGATTGGCTCCAACATTATGGAAAGCCTTGAGAAACTGGTGTCGAAATATTTGACTTTTGAATGTGGAATTGAATGTCACTGGCATCCTCATCGGACGATTGATACCGTATTGCTAAAGTGTGCTAAGCCTGTCGGTCAACAACGAGAAGATTTTTTTCCTCTCTGATATCTACATAATTACTGTGCTAGCTTTGAACCGTGAACTGTGTTACAAACCGCCAATATGCAGAAAAATCTGGACCATCCTCACCGGAATGTCTCACAACGAAGGTAGGTACATATTAATTATATTGTACGCTCTTAATTATATTGTAAATACCTGCCTCGTCTGATCGAAATATTGAAATTTCAGTTTGTGACAAAAATGCAATCGTGGCACTGAATCCCAAAATCTAGCTTTTGTGTCTTGCTCGTTCACGAGTGATGTAACATACAAAAGAATAGGTCTACAATGTTGATTATTTAAACTTGCATTGGAGATGTGAAGTTATTGAAAAGGTGTCTCAAACGTCATAGATGTATCAGCATACACTGTAAAAGATTGGTGGGCAGATACTGGGATCCGGTGAAGAAGGAAAGAAAAAATATCAGGTTTTTATTTGGTTACCTATACAGGTAAAACATTTTTTTTTCTGATTTGGATATAATATAACTTGCCATAAAGAAACAAATTCAAGAGGCATTGTTTCTTGAGGCATTCTTTACTTCCTCACCAGGAACCAATCATGCTCGTTAATCATAAAAAATGTTGATTTCCAAATTCATAAATATAAGCTCCGAATTTATTTTGTCTTCAGAGTCATTTCATCAGCCTCCCACTTCCCAACCACACACTTCACAATTGCTGCTTTTTCACCAAAAACCCAAATTAAATTATTGTACTTTTTGAGCCTTCTGTCAATTAACTGATGTATATATATTCTCTCGGGAGAGGCGTTTGCATAGGCCTGGCCTGTTCGCCCATCCTTATTTCTTCATTAAAATAAATATATTGTTTAAACCAAAACCCAAATTAGGATTGGCATTCTATTATTATTATTATTATTATTATGGCCACTCCAGAAAAGTGTCAAAATGAGCCTCTCTCGTTCATTCGGAATATAATATAGAATAATGCTTTACCCAGGGGATGAAATGTTTTGAAAAACTTACTTGCCACATGTGGCAGGTGAAAATTAATTTTACTTGCCCTCACTCAAATTTTACTTGTACACAAAATAAATCGATGGCGGCATTTATTCTTTCCTATGAACTAATGGATGAACTAATGGATGCTATACAGCTCAAGGTGGAGGGGTAATGTGAACTAATTGCATGTCATGCATTAATTGCATGTCATGTTTTTCAAGATTCATGACGGCCTTCAGGCCTCTTGTTTTGTGGGACAACAGGCGAGGGACAATCAGTCGCCTTATTTATTCTCAGGAGTGTGGTTAGCACACCTAAAATCACACTTAAATGAGTCTAGGCGAGTGTTGGGTTATCTCCCTTGATAAGACGAACAATGACCAATAATGATGTGAAATTTGACAGCGAGTGGTTCTCCTACAATTTTTCTTTTCAAAACATGTGGTGGGTGTTTTTTAAAATTTATTATTATTAATTTTTTTCGTTCTTGTTCTTTAAAAACTTTGAGCACCAGTGGAAACATTGATATGTCAAAGACAACTATTCCCCCTAATTTTTGCAATTAGAACTGCAAAAAGCTTTGTTGTTAACTAAATCATGTGAACTTTAGATGGCACATGTGACATTAAATCAAAGAATTTAGATCTAATTTGAGGTGAGCTTAACCGGTATCCCAACTATATTTACTTATATTTATCAGAAGTCTCCCCTTGTAAATTGATGATTCCAATAAACTAGAATCAGCCACCAGAGTCCCATTGGAATTATCAATTAACTGAAATGTCTACATAAAAAAAGTTCAGCCTGTAAATAGAAGCCAAAGAAAAGAAACCAACAATATTATTTGCCAACTGGAAGAAAGAAAAAAAACAGATAGTCCGATTCCGTTTCAGAACAGGTCTGACTTTTGCATGCACCGGACTACCGCGCAAGTGTTGACGCGCAACCGGAAGTAGATTTGGCGCGGGAAATGGCCAAAGATCGGCTTGAAATAAATTTCCAATGCTGGATTATTTCTTGGATTGTCCGTTCCTTCAGATACATCTAGACTTCTAAAAGGTATTTACGAAAATTGATCGCATTGTATCGTTTTTGCTAGATAAAATCTTACTTGCCGCATGCGACAGGTAGGCCTAGATGTTTTTTCAACCTGTCGCCGAGAAAATTCACTTGCCGGCGGCAGGTAGGCAGGCGTTATTTCAACCGCTGTTATTAGTCCAGGAAATGAAAAGCTTTTTCCGGAGGATTCGGTTCCAAATGAGGCGAGGTTTTACTGTTTCAGTGAAATATAGTTTAACATCATGATCAAATGCATTATCTTCTTGTAATGCTCAGTGTAGGCAGTTGGGATAATACAATTTGTTAAAAAAAAATGGTCGATTTCGTGATGAATAGAGTTTGTTCGCATTGCATGTCATGAGAGAACACGATGTTTTCATCATGAAAACGGTAAATTTGCACGAATGTATGACCATGGATGCCTTTCGCTTAATAAATTGTGTTATACGCCGCTTTTTAGAAATAGAATCGTATTACTACGTTTTATCCACCACATAAACAAATTTAAAAAAATTAAAAAATAACAATACCGACGCATATCAATCGATGGTTCTTCTGGCATGGTTTCCGTACACAAACAAAACGAGGGAAGACCAGATGCCCAATACGATGATGACAATCATTTAGAGTAAAATATATACATTTTGCAATGACATATAAACTTATTTTTGTCATTCTCATTGTATAAATATTGAAACTTCACGTTTCTTAACATTGATGTATAAAATTTATATTATGTCTCATTATGTCTTGTATATAAATGGTCTCGCCTCTTAAAATAATAATGACAGATTTTCCTTGTACAATTCTCGAATAGCAGATTTAGTTTTTCATCCTCTGAAGCATAACTGGAAAAATCAATATCTCTAAGTGGTTCTAATCTTTCTCTCTGATATGATTTGCAATGCATAACAATATGAATTTCGTCTTCTATCACACCGATAAATCACATATCCGCATTTCTAAGTTTTCGCCTCGAAATCGACCAACTTCCACCCGTAGAGGAAGAATACCACATCGCAATTATGCACAAAGGGAACGTTCAAATCTCGACAGGTTTAACATAACATACTTTTCGGTGCAATATTCATTTTCAAAAGTGACGTATACTTTATATTTTCAACCCATACATGTTTAACGATTGCTTCCTTCATAATCAGGATTTCCTTACCAAAGTAATCTCCATTAATCTTTGAGGAATAGTATTAGTAGATTCGCCGTATACCTGGTAGAACAAATTAACTACTACTTTCCATCTAGCACACTCCGTCATACACGTGTTTAGACCCTTTGTCTCCAGACTGAACATACGAAAAATAAAAAAAATTGCATTGTGCTAATATACGATGTATAACAGCCTGATCAGGAGATTTTTTAACTTGGTAGTTCAGGCTTTGAATTTGGGGGAAAATAGGGCAAGGCCACTTTGGCTTTGGATAATGACCAGATTTTGGGGGCAACAAGGCCAATGGACCAGGCATTAAGGCCAAATGTGTTAATATACTTAGGGCGCTACAGTCACTTTATTTGCAGGTGTTATGGAAGATATTGCCATGAAATAAATAAAAATGAAATTTCCCCAAGCCTGGGTTATTATTTAATGGGCCTCATATAGTCATACGCCCTTTCTAGACTTATATATCCCCATCCTATTCTCACACATATTTTGCAAACTCTGCCTATAATATCGCAATATTTTCACAGCTGTTTGTTATTGTTGTTGTTGTAAAACATTCAAAAGGTATCCACATACTGTCTGTAAATATACAAATTATAAAAGATCTTATCCAGTAATACGAAAGAAGGCATATAGCTTCCGCGTGTTTGAAGCCCCCTTCTCCAGTTCCCGAGATTTGGTCGCAGAAACACGTCGTGTGACGGCATGATCGCATTATTTACTTTAACTTTCAATCCAATGACAGCACTAAGCTACCCGCCCTCTGTAGTCTGACCAAGGGGAGAGTAATCCGGATTGCCAAACGGGAACCATCCATTGAAGCGTAATCGAACCAAAAACAGGTGGCTCCCGAATTACCGATGTCGTAAAACTGTACGATGCTGTTTACGGTAACAGGAAGAGGGAAAGCTGATTTGTAAACGAAACCACCGATCACCGTATGACTTTGCTTTTCCAACGAAATTACCAAAGCAAAGAATAAAGAGAGAGAAAACGCGAACACATGATGGAAATAAGATTGGTTTTATTCTTAGGGTCATGTAGGCCACTTGAGGCGTCACGGCGGCCGTGTTGTGGTCGTGTACTTGTGGAAATTTGTAGGGCATGTGGGCAAACTAATGGGGCACCGACGGCAATTGCCGTCGTTGCCGCCGTCAAATTCGAAGCCTGGTAGTTTTAGCGGTAAAGATTCGTTTTATAGAAATGTTAAATCAGTGCTTCATGATAAAAGATCTCACCTTAAACAAAATGCGTTGAGACGACCATCTGTGATAATAATCATTTCTCATATTTAACTCTGTGTGGTATCTGTGTATGTGGAAATTTTAGTTGTTTGTGATCCCGTTCTATTTATTCATGATATTTATTTCATATTTAGTAATTTCTATGTCTGCTGTTTAATATAGGTAAATCAGACCTGTAAAGGGGCCGATGGCCTGTTGAACTGGTTGGAGAAAGTACGCGTGTATAGTTCTCGGCCCTAGCATTAACGTGCATGTCTGTATCATTGCATGTTATCTCATGGAGTAAATACGGAAATCCATTTTTTGTTTTAAGCGAACGTATAGTCCAGGTCTTGAAACTGAATATTAACGCGGTTCGTTTCGGATAATCTTGATATTTCTGAATTCTTTTCGATATTGGACTTATTATTAAGACATCAAAAGTAGTATAGGAAAGTGAAGTCTCTTAGTAATGTTGCGGGGGAGGGAAATGAGGCGGCGTCACTTCCGAGGCAAAGGTCATGTGGAGGTCCAACGTCACTTCCGAGGACGCCACTTCCGGGAACGTCACTTCCGAGTGTTCTGGAGAAGTCACGTGATTTTCGGTGTATATCTGCGCATGCGCACTCGGGTAATGGTAGCAAAAACCCTTTGAATGGACAAGTTGCGGTCGAGGTGGGCCATTCTTGGTCCGAATGGGCCGTGTGAGGTATCATATTGAAGCTCGTCGAGGCCGATCAGGGGATGGGTGGTTAGGTCACCTGACTTGGAGATGGATGTAAAAGTTTCTCCACAAATTGAAATATACGGAAATACGGATTGGACAGGCCGTCAACTGGCTCGAGGTGCATGGGCCTATATTTGGTATATAGCCAGAATTAAAAAGTTTGTTCTAGCGTAATATATTATCGATATCACAGAGAAATGGTAGTCATTTTGTTACATGTATACACGCCGCAAAAAAGAAAATTGTTGCAGGATTAACTATTTATTTTTGAAAAGCTCCAAAGCAGACGACTAATTAAAACGGACAGACTTTAGGTCTATTTGGGGTGATATCCCTCCACAGCGATAAAATGAAAAATCAGGAAAAAAGTAACAAAAAGCGGAATCTACAACTTGTGGAAAAAATATTTTCAACACAATTTGGGCCAAAAAATGGCATTGATCAACACCAGAAAAAGCTGTTGACTTTAATTGCGTTTACTTCAGACCTACTCCATATGTTCGAACACCCTTAATTGATGTTGACATGATGTTGGCCAACACCATTAATGGGCGTTGTTCCAGTATAAGCACTCATCGAGCCATTAGCCATTTGGCCATTGAGCCAATTTTCAACACCATTTATTAGTGTTGACCAACACAATTAATATTGTATGCTCCACTTTGTGTAGAACTGTCACGTACAGATATTTCGTGTGCAAATGGTCCAGAACCATTTAAAACACACCGTCCCATCCAATTTTCAAAACCTTCATGTTTACTTTCAATCGTTCCTACCTATTTAATAAATTACTCGATGTTTTTTCTTTTGAAGATTGACGATCTCCAGAATATTCTACGTGTCGTTGTTTTTCACATTACTCTCTCTGGCTGTGGATTGGTGTGAGAGCCAAGACGAGAAGTTCAGCAAGGAGAAGGGCGAATTCGGATCTCGGAACTACCCTCGGAACTATTCCCACAACTTGCATGATACCTTGCGACTTTCCTTTCCTGCACTGGTCTTTGTTCGTCTGGAGTTTCAGACTTTGGCATTAGAGGACACGGGAGATTATTGTAAGGGTGACTACGTTGCAATTTACAGAGGGTTAACAGAGAATGAAAACAGTCTAGCGCATAAGAAGCTGTGCGGAAAGACGGAATCAAATGCGCCAATTGTCATCACCGATCACATATATGATTTGCTCATTGTCTTTCACACAGACGATTCTGTATCAGCGAAAGGTTTTCGACTGCATTATACAGCCACTGCGACAGATCCCAGTGTAACGTGTGACCTGATGCGCCGCGTTGACGGACCGACGGAGAAAATATCTTCACAATTGCTCGGGAATCAGCGAGCCAGTCCATTCAGATATCCAAATGACATAGACTGTTTATGGACTGTAGAAACAAACATCTCATACGAGCTCTCCCTAGAGGTTAACCTTCTTGTAGATATGATAGGGGAAGATTGTACACACAACTTCATCGAGGTTCGGGTACCAGTCGATGATTCAAGTAATATCACATCATGGGAATTAACGCTGAGAGACAATGATACCGACCTATGGTCTCCGAAAGTGGCTCTTTCTAAATCCGCAACAACCGATGAGATTTCGTTGGGAAGAATCTGTGGAAATAGAGCCCATCCGTTGGTCTTCAAAACGAACGCTAATAGGATGAAAATCATTTTTCACAGTGACTTTGCCATTGAAAATGGTTACTTCAGAGTCATTTCTCGGCCGATCAACTCGACTCGACAAGTGAAAACTACCCGAATACAAAATATCGACCTTCCAGAGAGGTCAAACTTGACAACAAATCCGGACGTTAACATCCCGTACCAAATTCCTAACTCAGGTGTGACCATCGATACGATCACATGGATCATACAAACAATTCCTGGTTTCATCATTCGGTACGACATTCTCTCAACACAGAATACTGAAGTACTGGTATACATGTATGCTTTCGACAGCCCAACAACTGACCCAAACCGCAAACTAAAAACTGAAACCAAACTGACTTACAGGAAGAGGGCATTTTCCTCTGGGTTCTACCTATCCCTGTTGTGCATGAGCTCCAGTGAAACTTGTCCACAGGTAAAGTACATATCCCTGAACGTTTTCACCGACTCTTCACATCCCTTTCACGCAAGACACACTAAAAGTTCTTTCGAACTGTTTGAACATTACAATCTTATTGAGCAATGCTGTACTTATGCACAGTTTACGGAAAGAGAAAATAAGTACACGTTACAGATTTCAGAAGTGTCGAAGGTCACCGTTTTGACAAACGCCGATAACTGCCGTAACTTTGGTATCATGATTTATGATGGAATCTTGTCGGATGAACACCAGCACGGTCCTTTCTGCGAAATGTTCAGTGGGAATATTGAATTTATGCTCAACAATTTCCTCACCAATTCTCCCACCATGTTTGTTGTGGTGTACAGGTATGAAAATATTGGGCCAGATGTCTACACTGATGGCCCCGTCATCTCATTCACAGTACGTACTACTTCAAATAAGGAAATTGATCATTATTTCTGCCCGCGTTTGTATAGTCTCACTCCTGGTCCGAGAATTCTAGACTACAAAGACAAAGTTCCCATACCAATAAACCATACAACCGATCATTACTGGTGTGCTACATTCTTTCTGAGTGGTCAAGTGATTACAGATAACCAGACAGTCCAGTTGTACACATGGTATGAATATCGATCATGGTCAGTGTTATGTGCCAACAGTTCAGACGTTGCTGACTCTGTACCGTATGTGTATATATACAATGGGGAGGAATATGCTTATGATGAGAGCTCACAGATGATCATTACTCCATCATCTTGGAAGCTTGGCCAACATTGTGATCACCCCCTCCTTATACACTATTCCATTCATAGGGAAGAAAAGCCAGTCAGACATCTGTATTGTAATCCGAATGAGGGTGTTTTCGCTACAGAAGTGTCACTCTCCACATTAGTATTTCTGGAAGCTGATCAACGTCACCATGGAAACTGTTACTGGCGTATTTGGGCAACGTGCTATTTTGACTGGTGTCAGTGGCGTTTGATGATTCATCAATTCTCTATCAGGAAGGGTTCGGGGAGATCCAGTCTGGACCGTCTAACGATAAGCCAGGAGAGTGGAGCGGTCACAACATTCACCAATGTACGTCATCCACGTGAATACATCATACGAGGAGCAGGCTACGGGAGATATAGAATAGCAAGTCTTTTTTTACACGCTTCCTCGGACTATCACCTTAACATTATGATGTACCTGATACCACAAAAGAAAGAGTACGTTGAGAGCTGTATCAGTGACACATGTTATTTGATACTAGGAGATGATTCAATCAGCTGGACAGATGCACATCAGGATTGCCGATCAAAGGAGGGGGGACAACTCTTGTATGTGAAGTCGACTCAAGAACTGGAGCACATAAGACGATTGTTAGACCAAGAAAGAACATCAGGTCTGACATTCATTGGTGTTACAGGTACCAACGTGGTAAGTGTCGATTCATCTCAATCTCTGCCCGATGTAAGTTAACCCCCCGCCCCCTCATCCACCACTCCCTTCATCCAAGACTAAACAAAATCTTCACCGACTTAAAGGCCCATTCTCACGCTGCGATTTGTAGTAACAACTCGGCGGGAAATCCCCCGATTTGTAGTATGCAACTAATCGCATGAAATAGGACCGGTTCTATTTCATACGACTTGTAGCATGCGACTAAAATCGTACGAGTGTTCTCACGATGCAACTGAGTTGTATGCTACAAGTTGTTACTACAAATCGCACTGTGAGAATGGACCTTTAGGGAACTTCAATCTTCATTTCATCAAGCGAATTTCTGCGTTCCCACTTCGTTCCCAGGTTCAAAGTGGGAACGTAGAAATTGACTGGATAAAATGAAGATGAGAACTCCAAACAACGAGGGATCATCCGCTATACTAGGTAGGCATGAACCTCACAATGTTGAAAGAAATGTATGGTGTTCATCATATAATAATACACATAACGGCTACCAGGATATGGTGGGTCGATAATGGACGTGGTACATTTTAGTGAGGATTCGGCCCTAGTGAGATGTTTCGAATATTGCGTTTTCTGATTGACATTGTCAATGCCAAGAAGTTGTGCATTCGAGCAAAAGCGCTGATTTTGAGGTGACATATTATTCTCTATAAAATTCTCTATGTATATAACAGGCACGGCGGAGCGACTTGAATATTGTGTGGGGGGGGGGGAGCAGACGGGGGGGGGACAGGTACACTCTTAAAACGCAAATGTTATATTTAACATTTAGAGGGTTGGAGGAGGGAAAACATTTAGAAAGTGTTGTTTCACCACTTTTAAGTGTTAATGTTGCATTTAACACTTAAAAGACAGTGGTGAATACAACACCACAGTAGTTAACTTTATTCATCGCAATCTAATTAAGAGAAAGTACTTGATGAACAATGTATCTTATTGAATCCGGTGAACATGTTGTGATTTATTCTGTTTTGTTTTCTCCTGTACACATTAACCCATCAACGGGTAAAAAAGTACAATTAAAGGTTCTATTCTATTCTATTCTTCTATTCTATTCCATTCTATTCTATTCTAAATGTTTTCCCTCCTCCAACCCTCTAAATGTTAAATCTAACATTTGCGTTTTGAGAGTGTAGGGGTTGGCCCCCTCCCTCAGACGGGGGGTCCGGGTGTCCTCCCCCGGAAAATTTGGGAATTTTAGACTTAATTGTTCAACGCACTTTGGTGATTCTTAGAACTTTGAAAGGGATAGCATATCTCACAATAAAACCGACTAACAAAAGCTAAAAAAAAAAGGAAAAAAAAAAAAAATCTCCAACGCGATCAATTCTTGGATCTTATGAAGATGTGATCGGGGGTGGGACCCGGAAAATTTTGGAATTTCCGATGGCTCTACACATATATGACCCATTCACGTCAAGTACAATTATTGGGGCGGGGGGGGGCAAAGTGGTCCATGACCCCTCCCCTCTTTTCATTTTGGGGGTGTCCGCTGGCCCCCTCCCTCCTCCCCCTCCGCCGCGCGCCTGTATAAGATCTGTCATAGAATGAATTATGAATAACACATTTCTTTCCAAAAAAAAAAATATATATATATAAAATAACAAAAATAATAAAGAATAAATAAAAGTATTGTTTTTGGTTTTTTTGTAAAAACTATGAAGATCGGCAACAACCAGAATGAGCTAGCTTACCAGAATAGTTAACTACGGAACCGTGAAGGGGACATAGTTAATATTTTTTAAATTTCCCCCGAGATAATATCTAGCGGAAAATTCGCCACTGGTCAATTATCTCGGGAGAAAATAATTTACCCCGAGATAATTATCTGGGGGGAAATTTGCGATTGGCCAATTATCTCGGGGAAAATTAATTTTCCCCGAGATAATATCCCCCGAGATAATTATCTAGGGGGAAATTCGCCATTAGTCAATTATCCCGGGTGAAATTATCTCGGGGTAAATTATTTTCCCCAGAGATGATTGACCAATGACAAATTTCCCCCTAGATAATTATCTCGGGGGATATTATCTCGGGGAAAATTAATTTCCCCCGAGATAATTGACCAATCGCGAATTTCCCCCAGATAATTTTGACCAGTGGCGAATTTCCCCTAGATATTATCTCGGGGGAAATTAAAAAAATATTAACTATGTCCCCTCCACGGTTTCGTAGTTAACACCTACTACCTTCCGGGAAATAATTTTTCACTTGAGAATCAGCGACTTTCCACGAATACAACACCTCCCAATTCCAAAATGGACAATTATACATTTCAAATTTGTCCATGCCTAAAATTCTATATTTGATACTTTAACCGCATACCTCTGGGGCCGATCGAATTCCCACTAAAACGTACGACGAATGGAGTGAATGTGCACCTGTACACGGAATAGGCCAATGTCAAACTTGGAACTGGAACAAATCAGGTAAATATGCATCGAATTAGCATACTATTAAAAAGTGCAATTACAATTTAGAGAAATGTTTTCCTACATTTATATTCAAATTATTGTATTCAAATTATGCCATATTCATCCGTTGTGCAACATATGGCGAAATCAAAGTACACAATCTAGAAAACTGTGGTGGAACCGAGTCAGACCAGTCGAAGGTAATACCCACATGCCCCTTATTTGAGATGTAACACGAGGAGTGTGTGGGGGGGGGGGGGGGGGGGGGGGGAGGGCTCGTGAGGTGCGGTTTGAGTGCTTAAACGAAATATTTCCCATGAAACAATTTATTCGATTGAGATACCAGTAGGTTTAGTCGTATGCTGGGAATAATTGCATTGGGTCTTCTAATTCGCGAATAAGGGGACCATGAACTAGTGCATTTATGTGAACGCACTGATTGTGTTGCGAATACACCGTACCCTTCGCGCTTTAAACATGTGAAGATTGACCAGATTCAAAATAATTTGTATACGCAATAATACTTTGTCCAGTAGATATGTGGTTCTGGTCGGTCTTCAACATACATGTACGTAACGGTCCTGTTATTGTGCACAAACACACTACTTCACGGCCATGTTACTGTGCACAAACACTAATTCACGGCCGTGTTGTTGTGCACAAACACACTACTTCGCTGCACTGTTATGGTGCACAAACTCTACTTCACGACCGTGTTATTGTGCACAAACACACTACTTCACGGCCTTGTTATTGTGCACAAACACATTACTTCACGGCCATGTTATTGTGCACAAACATTACTTCACGGCTCTGTTATTATGCACAGGCACACTACGTCACGGTCCTGTTATTGTGCACAAACACACTACTTTACGGCCCTATTGTGCACAAAGACACTACTTCACGGTCCTGTTATTGTGCACAAACACGCTACTTCACGGCCCTGCTATTGTACACAAACACACTACCTCACGACCCTGTAATTGCGCACAAACACACTACTTCACCTTATTATTGTGCACAAACTACTTCACGGCTCCGTTATTGCGCACAAACACACTAGTGCACGTCCCTGTTATTGCGAACAAACAGTACTTCACAACCCCCTTATTGTGCATAAACACACTACTTCATGACCCTGTTATTGTGCACAAACACATGAGATGTAATTGCGAACAAACATCATACTTCCCGATCCTGCAATTTCGTGCAAAACTCGACTTCACGGTCATGCTACTGAGCACAAACATCCCTCTCCATGACCCTGTTGTGCGCAAACGCATTACCTCACTATCCTATTATTGTGAACAAACAATCTGCTTCACGGCCATGTTATTGTGCACTGTCACTCTGCTTCACGTCCACGTGTTTGTGCACAACTTCACGGCCTTGTTTTTGTGCACAAACACATTACTTTACGACCTCGTTATTTTGCACAATCACTCTAGTTCACGGCCCTGTGATTGTGCACAACCAAATAACTTCACCACCCTGTTCTTGTATACAGACACGCTACTTCACGACCCTACAAATGCACACAAACGAACTACTTCACGACCCTGTAATTGCGCACAAACACGCTATTTCACGACCCAGTAATTGCGCACAAACACTGTACTAATCACGGCTCGGTAACTGTGCACAAACATTACTTCACGGCTCTGTTATTATGCACAGCCACAGGCACACTACTTCACGGTCCTGTTATTGTGCACAAACACACTACTTTACGGCCCTATTCACGGCCCTGTTATTGCGCACAAAACACACTGCTTCTCAGCCCTACTATTCACGATTTTTACCCCTCAGCGCATAGGGCTGCGGAGTCTTGTCGTTGCCATGTACGTACGTCCGTCCGTCCGTCAACATGTTCTTGTCCGCTGAATATCTACTGATCTATGAAGTCGAGCTTGACCAAACTTTGGTGAGAGCTTCCTAAATGTTGACTGATGAAATGATTAGATTTTCAGATGGCTATGATGATTTCATGATTTTTAATTATTTTATTTTATTATTTATTGGTGGCTCAGCTTTTGCACTGTTAACTATGCTCATCAACATGTTCTTGTCCGCTGAATATCTGCAGATCTATCAAGTCGGGCCTGACCAAACTTTGGTGAGAGCTTCCTGAATGTTCACTGATGAAATGATTAGATTTTCAGATGGCTATGATGATTTTATGATTTTTAATTATTTTTGTTTTTATTATTTATTGATGGATTGTCTTTTGCACTGTTATCTATGCCCATCGAGAACCCTTTGTTGCATGTTTCATTGTGACTTTTGAAGGTTCCCTGATACAAGAAAGCCTGGTCCATTCAAGATTCAATTTATTTCCATTTATTCCCCTTATATTTCCCATTTATCTGGGAGCATACATGCTACACTTGTTCAACCTATGCACTACCCTCGGGAGGATTTCCCCACCCTTGGGGCACTAAATGTTATTGGACTTTTTCCTATCCACAGCTTCTCAGCTTCATGTAATATGTATGAGATGCAGTGTTTATTTTATTTCAGAAGTATAATATGAAATAACTGGCAGGGTAATCCCTGCAGTATCGAACCCCTTTTAGCTTGAATTTCGCGTCGCCTTAAATGAAGGACAACTTTTTAATTTAATTTTGCTCTACGTCATATGATTTATCCTAAAACTTTTGCATGAACCATATTTTGTGTCCACACATTTAACTGGTACAACATAATGCTTCAATTTTTGTCACCAAACATGTGACTGTACCTTGGAAATTATTTAAAACGAGTGATTAGGAGAGCACATTTTAGCCTGACTCCGTGCAGTTTTGAACCAGTTTGCATACCTGCAGCTTATGCTCCCCCCCCCCAATAATGATATTGGAGGGCCTGTGTCAGTGTGTTTCTATGCCATTAACTTGTTATCACACTTGTGCAATGCATAAATTGCCACTGATAAAGCTACACTTTCTTGCATGCTGTAATCCCAGCACACCACTCACGTGAAAAACGAAGTCTATTATATACATTACAGAAACCACACAAACTGTATCCGCAAGGCTGTATCCAGGGATTTTTTGCTGGTTCCGATCCCAAACTCCCAGTTCCTTTTCGTAATTCATTATTGAGGGTCCAATTTTTTTAGTGAATTTCGGTGCGAAGACCCTGTGATCAATCACAAAACAGACCCAGCTATGCAATGGGATCGATATTGAGGCTTCCAGAAGCTTTTTCTTCTAGTATTTCCTTCAGAATCCTTTCAAATTGAACAACAACAACAGTTGTTTCAATTGAGTTTTGGGTGCCTATATGTTTTCCGGAACTAAATTGGCTCTAGATGCAGCCCTGATCGTACTTGGCAAAAAAAAAAAAAACAGGCTGAGGGGTCCACGCACCTTTTAGGTGCTTACCTGCAATTCATGTTTGTTGTGCACACACACCTTATTTCTCGTCCCTGTTACTGTTCTGAAATACTACCCTGTTATTGCGCACAAACAGTACTTCACGACCTTGTTATTGTGAAAAACACACTACTTCTCTGACATGTAATTGCGAACAAACACGATAATTCACGACCCTGCAATTTCGCGCAAAACTCTACTTCACGGCCACGTTACTGTGCAAAACGTTCCACATCATGACCTTGTGTGCAAACACACTACTTAACGGCCACGTTATTGTGCACAAACACAAACTTCAAGGCCTTGTTTTTGTGCACAAACACACTACTTCACGGCCCTGTTATTGTGCACAAACAAATAACTTCACCACCCTGTTCTTCACAGACACGCTACTTCACGACCCTGTAATTGCACACAAACATACTACTTCACGGTCCTGTTATTGTACGCAAACAGACTATCCACGACCCTATTGTGCATAAACACACTACTTCAAGGTCCTGTTTTTCTGCAGATACACTACTTCACAGGCACAAACACACATGTTATTGCGAACAAACAGTACTTCACGATCCCCTTATTGTGCATAAACACACTACTTAACGGTCCTGTTACTGTGCAGAAACGCACTACTTCACGGTCCTGTTAATGTGCACAAACACACTTCCAGGTACTAGACGGTCCTGGGATTGTGCACAAACACAATACTTCTCGACCCAGTAATTGCGCTCAAACACTA
Organism: Hanleya hanleyi; assembly: GCA_036873755.1. Classification (NCBI taxonomy): domain Eukaryota; kingdom Metazoa; phylum Mollusca; class Polyplacophora; order Lepidopleurida; family Hanleyidae; genus Hanleya; species Hanleya hanleyi. The sequence continues at coordinate 20,439 of JAVTVY010010140.1, forward strand.
CTTCACGGCCCTGATATTGTGAACAAATTAACACACAACTTAACTGGCACAAACAGTACATAACGATCCTGTTATTTTACACAAACACACTACTTAACGGTCCTGTTACTGTCCACAAACACACTACTTCACGGCCCTGTTATTGTATTCAAACACACTATTTCACAGCCCTGTACTTTTGCTCAAACACACTACTTCACGACCCTGCTATTGTGCACAAACACAATACTTCACGGCTCTGTAATTGTGGACAAACACAATACTTCACGGTTCTGTTACTGTGCACAAACATACTATTTCACAGCCCTGTTCTTGTGCACAGAGATACTACTTCCCGGCCCTGTTACTGTGTAGAAACACAACACTTCACGATCATGTTATTGTGCACAAACATAAACACCCAGAACCAAAGCAAGTTTTTATACGCAATAATCTTTGTCCAGTAGATATGTGGTTTAAAGCTGGTTCTGGTTTTAATCGGGCTTTATGTGCGATTATGCACAAACCCATTACTTCACAGTTCTGTTATTTTCACGACTCTGTAACTGCGCGCAAAGACATTACTGCACGGCCATGTTATTATGCACGAACATATATCTTCACCGCCCCGTTCCTGTGCACAAACACGCTATTCACCACCTTGTAATTGCGCACAAACACACTATTTCACGACCCTGTATCTGCGCACAAACACGCTATTTCATGGCCTTATAATTGCGCACAAACAATGTACTTCACGGCTTTTGTGCGAAAACGCACTACTTCTTGGCCATGTTATTATCCACAAAATCACTATTTCACGACCCTGGTATTGTGCACAAACAGGCCTTGCGTTTCGACGGGTATCCGGGTATCCGATACTCGTGGAGATACCCGTTCATTCGCTTCACGGGAATCTGTTTGGATACCCGTAAAATAATGTCTGGGGAAAATTTTGTCTATCAAAAAAACCATATTCGGCTTTAATAAACGATAGTTTACCTAGAAATCATCGATCGCAGGCTTTACAAATGGCGGAAGTTCATATTTTTACGACGTCTAAGTGGGCGACGAATTATGGCAGCTGCGTGCATTCTCTTGTACTGGGCGATTTTCGTCGTATCATCTGTAGCTACGGGCATTTACACAAACAACCGTGCATAGGAGAATGCAATTGCGGAAACTATCGTGTTATGGTCGATGTTTACAAACGGTAAACATGGAGGACACGAGAGGGCTTGATTCCAATCTGCTTGAAAATGTCGAAAGGAAAGACAATATCTGTACAGGCTTACAACGGATGGCCAGATAATGTAAAGGATGGTTTTGTCTTCATACATAACGACGAAAACACGAAATTAACTCATTATAATCCCTGAAGTTAGTGCTGTGGTGAACTTCTCAAATGTGTGTTCATTGGAATTGTTCGTAATTTCTTGACTTATATCACTCAATTTTAAGTTCATATTGTGTGTTTGTTCAATTCATCAACATATTTAAGTTATATGCTAGGTGTCATGAAGATGGTATTACTATATATGCAGCACTTAAGTATAAACATTCGTAATGAATGAAGTCAGAAGCTGAGCTGGTGACCCGTGACATTCATAGTGAGAGACAGAGCTATTTTTTAGTCCATAATGAGAATATAATCAAGGTCCATAACCTTAAATCGAAAATTTTGAAGTGACTCCAAATTACAGCTCCAAATTAAATTAATTGAAGGAGACAATCCTTGACACAATTTCATAAATCATGCTGCATGTTATTGTGGTTGCTCAAGAGAAAGTTTATCCACTCATCCTATCACAGTAAAATTGACAGTTGATTGAACGGTCAAATATCAGCTCAGTGAATCGAATGGCAACACAGCGGTGGGGAACAACATGATGTGAGAATCAATTATCCTATTAACAACAGTAAACATGAAAAGAGTACATAAATGTTTATTCCACTTTAATCTCCACACTTCAATTTTTCGTCACTTTAGTGGATACTGGTAGATACCCGTAAACTGAAATTGCGAGTATCCGTTTGGATACCCGTGAATTTCGACGAAAAGCAAGGCCTGACAAACACAGTACTTCACCACCCTGTTATTGTGCAAAAATACACTACTTCACAGCCCTGTTAATATTGTTCTCAAACACACTACTTCACTGCCATATTATTGTGCACAAACTCACTATTCTTTATCATGTTACTGCACAAAAACACACTACTTCAAGGCCCTGTTATTGCGCACAAACTCTACTTCACGGTCCCGTTACTTTGCACAAACACTGCTTCACGGCCCTATTCTTATGCACAAACATACTACTTCGGGGCTGTTATTCGAGAATCATAGATCTCATTGACTTTGATTATTCTATTTATACAACAACTGTTTTTGTAGGTTAACGAGGTAAAATGTTTCATAGGTAGTATCTTCTTTTTGTGGTAATTCAACCACACCTCATGAGGCCAAATCCCTATTTGAGAGGCAGTAGTATGTTCACCGCATATTCGGTCATATTTTGCCGGGGGAGGTGACTCTTGCATCCGACAGGGGGCTCCATTTCCAGGTTAAAGTATAGGAAGCGGCCATCCACGGCCTTTGACCTCTGAGGCCGCGTGAAGGTCAAGGCCGCTATAGTTCCGGCGACCTTTGACCTTGTATTCTTCCGCGGTGATGCGGAATTGGTGGTGATGCTGTCGCGGGAGAAAGCCTCCGCGGACAGAAAGTAGTCCCATGGGTTGACTTCCTATGTTATTGTATACGGGAAATGCCTAAAAAGAGTATGGGAATAGACGTTTTGGGACCGATGTGGGTCCCTAGTGGACCGATTGGGTCGAGCGAGGTGTCAAAGTAAAGCGCTCCTTTAGGGCTATCCAGTCATGTGTGGCTGTATGTAAAAGTTTCTCCAGAAAAAAAGCGGAACACGGACTTTACCCATAAAATAGGGAGAAACTCCTATCAATCCTCTCCCAAAGAACTAATATCGGTCCCCGGGCTTATCGTGGCCTATCTATCAAGTCAATCGAGTGGGTGTATGTAAAAGTTTCTCCAGAAAAAAACTTAAAAACGGAACACGGACTACAATAGCCTGCATTATACAATATATGGGAAAATGCCTATATGGGGTATCGAGGGGTGGTCAATTTTTTTGTGGATTTTACTATGGGTTGTTTGGTCTTGTTTTTCACGTCTCGCCACGAAAAACACGATGGGAAGGGTCCCGGAGCTATACGGTGATTTTTTTTTTTTAAATCCAGGTACCGGGTATGTCTGTATATAGGCCCATAGGCCTACTGGCTCAGTGGATAAATAGTGCTGGGTGGACGTTTTGGGGTCTAGGTGAGCCCCTAATGGTCCTATGGTGTCGTATGAGGTCTTATTTTGAAGCTCTCGTGGAGGAGCACCCGACTGGACTAATGAGTCGTCCGTTTTCAATATTCTGCGCATGCGCATTCTGGCCGTAGTATAGAAAGCAAGGGGTACGTGGGGGGGGGGTGTGTTTGGGGTAGGGATGGACCACTATTGGTCCGAATGCGTCGTTTGAGGTGTCATTTTGTAGCTTTCGTGGTATAGACCTCGATTTGAGGGATGTCCACAGCATCTGTGACGTCGTCGATGACGTCATTAGTACGAGTAGTAGCGAAATGGACATTTTGGGGAAGTAAAGGAAGGTGTTTGGGGTAGAAATGAACCATCCTTGGTCCGAATGCGTCGTGTGGGATGTCATCTTGTAGCTCTCGGGGTGTAGACCCCGATATGAGGGATGTCCATGTCATTTGTGACGTCATCAGTAAGAGTAGTAGCGAAAGTGGCCATTTTGGGAGTGCGTGGGTTTGTGTGTGGGGAAGAGAGAGACCATCCTTGGTCCGAATTCATCGTGCGGGGTGTCATTTTGTAGCTTCGTGGTATAGACCCCGATATGAGGGATGTTCACGTAATCTGTGACGTCATTGGTGACGTCATCAGTAGAAGTAGTAGCGAAAGTGGGCATTTTGAGGAAGTGAAGGAAAATATTTGGGGTAGAGATGGACCACTATTGGTCCGAATGCGTCGTGTGGGGTGTCATATTGTAGTTCACGTGGCGGAGACCACGATTTGAGGGATGTCCGCAGCACCTGTGACGTCATCGGTGACGTCATCAGTACGAGTAGTAGCGAAAGTGGGCATTTTGGGGCAGTGAAGGATGGATTAGTAGTATAAAAGTGCATTTCGAGCCCTATTGACCTTGCGGCGCAATGCACAATGAGTGTATGCGCGCGTGTGTGTATGCGTGTGTGTGTGCGTGTGAACGTGTGTATGTGTGTGCTTGCGTGTATGTGTGTGTATGTGTATGTGTGCTTTCGTGTGCGTGTGGGTGCATGTGCGTGTGTGTTTATACGTGTGCGTGTGTGCGACTGTGTGTGTGTGTATGCATGTTTGTGCGTGTGTGTGTGTGTGTATGCTTGCGTGTACGCGTGTGTATGTGTATGCATGTGTGTGTATGCGTCTGTGTGTATGTGTTTGTGTGTGTGGGCGTGTCTCCGTATGCAGGCGCACGTTCCTGTGGTGCACTCTGTACCCTATAGCCCGTAGGGCACAGGGTACGCCACCATGCACAGAATAAATGTACTCTGCGCATGTCCATGTATTCTGTGCATGGATCCATGCACATTAATTATGTGCCTGTACATGTACTATTTGCCTGAACATGTAATCTGTCCATTTACATGTACTCTTTCAATACACATGTTCCTTGTCCATGTAAATGTACTCTATGCATGTCATTCTACATGTACTCTGTTCACGGCCATGTATACATACTCTGTTCAAATCCGATGTACATACCCTTTGTCCATGTCGCTATATAGCTGAAATATTGCGGAATGCAACGTTAAACCTTAATTCTCTCTCTCTCTCTCTCTCTCTCTCTCTCTCAATGAACATGCACTCTGTACAATGTCGCATGATGTAGACCGATGAGAGAACAACAACAAGGATGACAGGTCAATCATTTTATTATCCCCTGCAGTACATCATACCCATGCTGGGGGAGCCGCGTTGGGTATGTTTACAATACAAGTAGCCTCTTGTCCAATCAGAGGCCGCCATTTGCATCTGTTATATTCGTTCTTGTCCGTTAGATGTATTCTCGGCTGTCCAATCAGAAGTCGCCATTTCAGAAAGTTCCATCTCTGCTCGGTATGACGTAATATGATTCTTACTCATTCATTCATCTGTCTGTACATATGTTTAATAGAAGCCTCTCTTTCGAGATAATTGCGACCATATTTTTTCATACAAGGAAAAAACGGCCTTTGGTGGCAAGCTCTCACTTCGCACACTGGAAAATCTTCTCTCTCCTCGTGCAGAGATCACTCCCAGCCAAGGGTACACCTTCAAGGCAGGTCAGGCATCGCTGGCGATGGTAGCGGAGATCTCCGGGCTCTCCCCTGGTTGAGCTGTAATCCACACTGAAGAAATCATCTATCATTTCCATAGTTATGGGCGGGTATATTTTGGTAACTCTTTTGGGGAGTCGAGCGGGAACCGGCACCTTTTCGTCAATCTTCAACGATTGCTCGTCTGCCTTGGAATTGGCTGGCTTTTCCATTTTCCATCGCCTGGATTCTTTACGTTGTCACACACGTGCACGCCACGAAGTACCCACGCATACATGTGCAGATTGTGATATAGTCTTTAAGCAGTCATTTGAGACGTCACCAAAATGTCATACACTGATCACGCTCGCCACTCTCGAGTCCGGATATTTCAGTTTCTATGGAAATGCATCTGAGAATGGAAGAATCCATGGAGGTCGATCCGCCGCCGTGAATTGAAGAGCCGATGGAGATTGATCCCAGTGTTGAATGGGAGAAGTAAGAGCTCCGAGCTTCAGTATCATGGATTGTCCGAAGACGTTTAGGTTACACTGAACGAAGATTAAACTTTCTGAAATGGGGGCTTCTGATTGGTCGATAGGACGGTCACCTCCCCTCTTCTCCTCTTCCGCTCTAACTATAAATACGGAAACACGCATGATAGATGTACATTTCTCACAACCTGTACCAGACCCGATCAAATGAAAAAGCCAGCCAATTCCAAGGCAGACGAGCAATCATTGAAGATTGACGAAAAGGTGCCGGTTCCTGCTCGACTCCCGAAAAGAGTTATCAAAAGATACCCGCCCATAACTATAGAAATGATAGATTTCTTCAGTGTGGGTTAAAGCTCAACCAGGGGAGAGCCCGAAGATCTCCGCTACCATCGCCAGCGATGCCTGACCTGCCTTGAAGGTGTACCCTTGGCCGGGTGTGATCTTTGCACGAGGAGAGAGATTTTCCAGTGGGCGATGTGAGAGCTTGCCACCAAAGGCCGTTTTTTTCTTGTATGGAAAATTATGGTCGCAATTATCTCGAAAGAGAGGCTTCTAACATATGTACAGACAGATGAATGAATGAGTAAGAATCATATTAGGTCACACTTCTGAAACTTTTTGAAATGGCGACTTCTGATTGGACAGCCGAGAATACATCTAACCGGCAAGAACGATTATGACAGATGAAAATGGCGGCCTCTGATTGGACAAGGGGCTACTTGTATTGTAAACATACCCAGCGCGGCTCCCGCAGCATGGGTATGATGTACTGGAGGGGATAATAAAATGACTAACCTGTCATCCTTGTTGTTGTTGTTCTCTCACCGGTTTACATCATGCGACATTGTACGGAGTGCATGTTCATTGAGACAGAGAGAATTAAGGTTTAACGTTGCATTCCGCAATATTTCAGCTATATAGCGACATGTACAGAGGGTATGTACATGGATTTGAACAGAGTATGTATATATGGCCGTGAACAGAGTACATGTAGAATGACATGCACAGAGTAAATTTACATGGACAAGGAACATATATATTGACAGAGTACATGTAAATGAACATATTACATGTACAGGCAAATAGTACATGTACAGGCATATAGTTCATGTGCATGGATATGCACAGAATACATGGACAAGTGCAGAGTACATGTATTCTGTGCATGGTGGCGTACAGAGTGCACCACAGGAACGTGCGCCTGCATACGGCGACACACACACACATACACACAGACGCATACACACACATGCATACACACACACACGCGTAGACGCAAGCATACACACACACACGCACACACACACACACACACACACTCATTGTACATTGCGCCGCAAGGTCAATAGGGCTCGAAACGCGCTTTTATACTACTAATCCATCCTTCACTGCCCCCAAAATGCCCACTTTCGCTACTACTCGTACTGATGACGTCACCGATGACGTCACAGATGCTGCGGACATCCCTTAAATCGTGGTCTCCTTCACCGGAACTACAAAATGACACCCCACACGACGCATTCGGACACACCAAATACACACAATCTCTACACCAAATACCTTCCTTCACTGCCCCAAAATGCCCATTTTGGCTACTACTCATACTGATGACGTCACCAAAGACGTCACAGATGACGTGAACATCCCTCATATCGGGGTCTGCACCACGAAAGCTACAAGATGACGCCCCACACGACGCATTCAGACCAATAGTGGTCCATCTCTACACCAAATACCTTCCTTCACTGCCCCAAAATGCCCACTTTCGCTACTACTCCTACTGATGACGTCACCAATGACGTCACAGATGACGTGAACATACCTCGTATCGGGGCCGGCACCACGAAGGCTACAAGATGACACCCCACACGACGCATTCGGACCAATAGTGGTCCATTTCTACCCCAAACACCTTCCTTCACTTCCCCAAAATGCCCACTTTCGCTACTACTCGTACTGATGACGTCACAGATGCTGCAGACAGCCCTCAAATAGGGGTCTACGCCCCGAGCTACAAAATGACACATCCCACGACACATTCGGACCAATTGTGGTCCATCTCTACCCCAAATACCTTCCTTCACTTCCTCAAAATGCCCACTTTCGCTACTACTCCTACTGATGGTGACGGTCTATACCACGAAAGCTACAAAATGACACCCAACACGACGCATTCGGGCCAAGGATGGTCCCTCTCTACCCCAAACACACCCCCACGCTCTCCCAAAATGGCCACTTTCGCTACTACTCGTACTGATGATTTCACCAATGACGTCACAGATGACATGAGCATCCCTCATATCGGGGTCTACACCCCAAGAGCTACAAGATGACATCCCACACGACGCATTCGGACCAAGTATGCTGCATTTCTACCCCAAACACCTTCCTTCACTTCCCCAAAATGCCCACTTTCGCTACTACTCGTACTGATGAGGGCTGTTCACAGCATCTGTGACGTCATCGATGACGTCACAGATGCTGTGAACAGCCCTCAAATCGGCGTCTACATCCCGAGAGCTACAAAATGACACATCTCACGACACATTCGGACCAATAGTGGTCCATCACTACGCCAAACACATCCCACGCACCCCCAAAATGCCCACTTTCGCTACGCATTCGGACCAATAGTGGTCCATCCCTACCCCAAACACACCCCCACGTACCCCCAAAATGCTTCCATTCTATACTACGGCCAGACTGCGCATGCGCAGAATATTGAAAACAGACGATACATTAGTCCAGTCGGGTGCTCCTCCACGAGAGCTTCAAAATAAGACCTCATACGACACCATAGGACCATTAGGGGCTCACCTAGACCCCAAAACGTCCACCCAGCACTATTTATCCACTGAGCCAGTAGGCCTATGGGCCTATATACAGACATACCCGGTACCTGGACTTTTTCAAAAAAATTCACCGTTTAGCTCCGGGACTCTTCCCATCGTGTTTTTCGTGGCGAGACCTGAAAAACAACACCATACAACCCATAGTAAAATCCACAAAAAAATTGACCACCCCTCGATACCCCATATAGGCATTTTCCCGTATATTGTATAATGCAGGCCCCTATTGTAGTCCGTGTTCCGTTTTTAATTTTTTTTCTGGAGAAACTTTTACATACACCCACCCGATTGACTTGATAGGCAGGCCCCGATAAGCCCGGGACCAATATTAGCCCTTTGGGAGAGGATTGATCGGAGTTTTTCTCTATTTTAGAAGTAAAGTCCGTATTCCGCTTTTTTATGGAGAAACTTTTACATACACCCACCCATGACTGGATAGCCCTAGAGGAGCGCTTTACTTTGACACCTCACTCGACCCAATCGGTCCAATAGGGACCCACATCGGTCCCAAAACGTCTATTCCCATACTCTTTTAGGCATTCCCCGTATACATTAACATTGGAAGTCAACCCATGGGACTACTTTCTGTCCGCAGAGGCTTTCTCCCGCGACCGCATCACCACCAGACCGCATCACCGCGGAAGAATACAAGGTCAAAGGTCGCCGGAACTATAGCGGCCTTGACCTTCGCGCGGCCTAAGAGGTCAAAGGCCGTGAATGGCCGCTTCCTATACTTTAACCTGGAATGGCGCCCCCTGTCGAATGCAAGAGTTACCTCCCCCGGCAAAATATTACCGAATATGCGGTGAACATACTACTAGAGGCGCCATGCCCTTTATTTTCGTTAGGATGACATTATGCGAGTTGTTTATTCCTCATTTCCTCGTGTCCGATGTATACTGTAAACAAAATTGTGTGACATTATTAATAATTCCTGTTATTAATCAGTTATCTTTATCACAGTGCGGCGACATTGCTGATGTGTGCCTCGCAGCAACCACCTCGCTGGGGGTCTAATAATACCCCAGCCACCAGTCAGCCGGATGTGACATCATATATAGTAAAATAGATGTTTGCCGAATATTTCGATTACTTTTCAAGTCTGCATAATACCTCTATTGATCTAGCGTTAAAAAGAATTATCTGGAGAATATTTTCCCTGTGTATCTGGACAGAGCATATGAAGAGTAGTTCGCTCATGTGCAAAACTGAAGGAGTTGTTAGGCCGGATTCAAACTGAACCGTGCGTACGTGGGTTTTCCCCTATACGTCATAGCAACGTAGTAAAGGTCTTTCGCTATTGGAGACAGGGATGATAAATGAGCCTGTGAAATGGAGCATGCGCTATGGGGAGGATGGCCTCGCAGTATGGTCCCAATCATTTGCATACACTTCGCCATCTATAAGATGGCTTGCGAATCGTGTGTCTCCATTATCGTGGAGCGATATCCGGTACTTTACCGGACTCTGTTCGACCTTCATCCGGCGGAGAACGTACAGGCTGGAGAAATCTGATAAATTACAGATTTCATACCACTTCGGAAACAGATACTGCCTGGGCTTACAAAAGATATATGTATGAATAACTTTCGTATCATCCAAGAGGCAATGTAGATCTGTAATTTAGAACAAGTAGGGCATGACATGATGGAGGGATACGTTCGGGTTACGTCGGCAGACTTTAGCTGATTGGCTGACGAAGTCACGTGGTTTTGATTTCAGGAAATTCCCTTTTGCAGTTGTCCAAAGTAGGCTGAAAATGGATACACACGATCCCAGGGTCAGTCTTACCGCCTATAGATGACCCAGATGGTTACAGGTTGTGGTCCCAATAAGAAAGATCGCTATTAATTATTCCGCAATATTTGTAGCCCGAAATGCATTGCCCGTGACGTCAGCATTTTCGCTCTGGGGGATAAAGTCGACCATTACTTCATCAGCTTGTGCCTAACAACGAGGTAAACAAAACTCTCTCTCCGCATTTATTCGCGATGTGTTCAAAATTTCTTCCGTACTAGGACTGATCATATTAGTTTACATGTTTTGCTAGCTGTTAGAGAACGTGGTAGTGTTTCACAGGTACATGTAGTAAAACTGCTGGAAAACGGTCGTCGGACCGGGGACAATAACAGTGCCGCCGACGATTTATGAACTGTCATTGTATTTTGGACTGGAGCCGTTTTATGTGCACACAGAGAGCGAAAATGCTGACGTCACGCGCAATGCATTTCGGGCTACAAGTAGGGCGGAATAATTAATAGCGATCTTTCTTATTCACCAGCTTCAAATATTAAGATTTTGTTTTTTAGGCTCGAGACGGTTACAGATGGACGGACGGATCACCGTTGATTTATACAGACTGGAATCAGCCATTTGACGATATGTATAACAGTACAAGTTTACCAGACTATCAAGTTTTCGATTTTCCATCAGACAAGATACAGCCATTAGCTGACTTGGACAAACGGTGTGTTGCTATGATGGTGGGAAACCCACTGTATTCTATGAAGTGGTGGAAGATTCCCTGCGCAAAGAAATTCCAATACTCTACGTACATTTGTAAAGTGGTCTCAACAAAAAATACCCCCAAGAGAGAAACACTGATGTCAAATATGCCCTGTCCCGAGTATCAATTCCGTTGTTATGACGGATCATGTGTTATCCCAGCTTCCCGGTGTGATAAAAAAGACGACTGTCTGTACGGCGAAGATGAGAATGGCTGTTCCTACGGGGATAATATATTCATTTGTGAGAGTGGAACAGCCATTCATGTTTCTCTGTGCTGCGACGGTCGAAATGACTGTGACGATAATAGCGACGAGAAAGGGTGTCTATTTGAAGACTGTTTCCCTTGTTCTACGGGATTTTGCCTTACAAAAGACAAACGGTGTGATGGTCTCATTGACTGCCCAGACGGTGTGGACGAACTTAGTTGTACAGAAGGTGACTTGTGTAGAACTTACAGATGCACCTCTGGGAGATGTATTCCACTCGAGAAACTATACGACATGGTTCCAGATTGTGCGGGCTTGTATCAGCTTGATGAAACGTACGATTCAACCTCGGCAAGTCTAACCTGTCCTGGATCGTGGAGAATGGAAAACCGAAGGAATACAAGAACGGTAATACACCCTGCCCTGGAGGTGACAAAGAAAGGAGATGTCACTTGGAGCACATACGCTGCTATCCACGTGATAAAACGTGTATGTACGATCGAGATCATTACGGTCATTTACTGTATTGTAGGAATGGGGAACATCTGTGGGATCAGTCATGTAGGAAGCATCTTTGCCCAAATATGTACAAATGTCCGAACGCATACTGTATCCCATATATACGTGTCTGTGATGGTACCTCCGATTGCCCTGATCTGTCTGACGAAGCTGATTGTGAAAATTACACCTGTCCTGGCCTTTTTCGCTGCAGAGAAAACTTATGCTTGTCGCAGAACGAGGTTTGTGATGGTACGGCACACTGCCCGAAGACAGCGGATGACGAGCGATTCTGCGAGTTTAACGGGCCGAACGTAACGACCTGTCCGACTTCCTGCCTATGTGAGGGATACCATGTGGACTGCAGTGGGAATAACTTGTCGTCCATACCTGAAAATGTTCCAGAGAATGCACGAACATTGATCTTACACTCCAACGCTTTGGACAATGTGTTTGAAGGTCTTTCTTTCAAATACCTTGTTCTATTTGATGTATCAAATAATAACGTTACTGAAATAGGTGGGCTTACGTTCAGTGGTATGTACAACTTACATCATCTCAGGTTACATCATAACTCTTTACGTGTATTGGGAAATTCTTCCTTCTCCAATCTTGACCGATTAAAGATCTTGGAGATTCAATTCAATTCCATCTCCCTCCTCGATGTCGACGTGTTTTCAGACCTAACCAGTCTGGTGATATTGAATATGAGCAATCTGCACATAGAAACTATTCCCGTTGGTCTCTTCACAGGGTTGGTCAGTTTGAAAGTGTTAGACTTGGCTGTAAATAGAATAACGGTTATATTTCCTGGGGCACTTTCGAAGTTCGGTGAGTTAGCGGTGTTGAATATAACGAACAACACCCTGGAGAACATAAAAACCGACTCTTTCAAGGGATTGGATGTGGATCATCTTCTAACGGACGATCATCGTTTCTGTTGCTATGTTGAGCACGATATTGTGGAAATGTGTTCTCCGGAGGAAAGCTTAACCTTCTCATGTGACCATCTTCTGGCCAGTCACGCTCATAAGGCGCTCGTATGGATCATAGGCGTATCCGCTTTTGTTGGGAATATTGTAGTTCTTGTGCGTCGGTTGCGGGATGGTCTGGGTAAAGTACCGTCTATTTTGATTTTTAATTTGAGTATATCTGATATGCTGATGGGAATCTTCCTCCTCATTATTGCCAGCGCTGACTTAGTGTATTTGGGAGACTATGCCCTCGAAGATCCTACCTGGCGTGGCAGTCTTCTATGTCAGGTGGCTGGTGTTCTGGCGACGGTGTCCAATGGAATGTCAATGATGATGATTGTGTTTATAGCTGTAGATAGGGCAATGAAATTGATTTCTACGTTTGGGAGGGTAGCAAATAACCCCAAACGCTCTATCATTGCTATTGTGGTTGGCTGGTTGGTAATTGTATGCTTGTCTCTCTTGCCTTTCTTGCCTGTCAGTCTTGAGGATTTTTACGGTAGGACAGAGATATGTGCACCCTTCATATTTAAGGATCTCAGCGGTCCTGCTTTGTACTATGCCATTGCATTTTTTGTTGTTCCCAACTGTCTGGCCCTGATTGTAGTCACAGTTTCTTATGTCGCCATTTACATTAGCGTGAAAAGAAGTGGCGAAGCCTCTGGGAGAAAGGACAAATATGAAGTGGACTTAGCCAAGAAGTTTGGTCTTATAATATTCACAGATTTTTGTACTTGGTTTCCGGTATTGTTGTCGGTAGTAGCATTTCAAGTCAACTCTCCACTCAGACCTGACGAATCGAGTACTGTAGCTCTCATCATCTTGCCGCTGAACTCTGCTCTGAATCCCTATTTGTATCCCTTCAAAAGTTCGAAGGAGTCAAAGAAGGACTAGGATTGTCGATCAAGAAGTCAAAGAAGGATTAGGGTTGTCGATCAAGGATTCAAAGAAGGACTAGGGTTGTCGGTCAAGGAGTCAAAGAAGGACTAGGGTTGTCGATCAAGGAGTCAAAGACGGACTAGGGTTGTCGGTCAAGGAGTCAAAGAAGGACTAGGGTTGTCGGTCAAGGAGTCAAAGAAGGACTAGGGTTGTCGAACAAGGAGTCAAAGAAGGACTAGGGTTGTCGGTCAAGGAGTCAAAGAAGGACTAGGGTTGTCGATCAAGGAGTCGAAGAAGGACTAGGGTTGTCGATCAAAGAGTCAAAGAAGGACTAGGGCTGTCCATCAAGGAGTCAAAGAAGGACTAGGGTTGTCGATCAAGAAGTCAAAGAAGGACTAGGGTTGTCGATCAAGAAGTCAAAGAAGGACTAAGGTTGTCGATCAAGGAGTCAAAGAAGGACTAGGGTTGTCGATCAAGGAGTCGAAGAAGGACTAGGGTTGTGGATCAAATGTTCGGAAGTGAATAGTAAAAGCGTTCAGCCAATCAAATGTCTGTAAAGATTTGTTGTGACGGACTATTAAGTTTAAATTACGGCTCCTGTTTCTCCAAGTACTATTTACAAATGGTTTTGGCTGTCAACATGAAAACTGTCAGGAAGCTAGAATTTCCCAGTTGTTTTAACCCTACCAGGCCTGAGGGAGGGGGAGGCATTATGTCCCCATCTCTCTTTACCTATCATATCTCCCTGACTTTGTAGCTTATCATATTAGGGTCATTGTGGGCCTATTTGCATAACCCCCCGAGCAGGGGATCATGGGTAAAATCAAAATGGTGACCATGTGGAGTGTCAGAAAGGTGATGTCATTTTTTTCCAAAATTCCGGCTTTCCTGCGAGGAAAGTTGCGCAAAAGTTATTTTATTTCACATCAGATGATTATTTACTAATTTATCATGCAGTTTTTGCGAAGAAAACACATAAATAAATTCGTAAAATCTGACCGAAGAATCTGAGCGAAGAATCCTCTCAAAAATGACTGTTTTGAAAATGACGTCATTGTAACGTCATCATGGAAGCCATCTTGGATTTATTTTAGTTTATGGTGAGGCTTAATGGTAGAGTGGGGTAAGTTTCAGCCCCCTAGCTGAAGGGGTAAGAAAAATATTTAGGGGTGCGAAATTCCCTCCTCCCCAAATGAGAATAATTACAATCATGTACCATATTTCGTAGTCCCTACTGAAAAGAATTTCTAAGAAATTTTTCATCTAAAGTGATATCTCGAAATGTCTTTTTATTAACATTTGCATTAGTTATGCATACCATTGTGTCAGCGTAGCCTAGGTAACAAATGTATAAAGTTTCAGCTCGCTAACTTGTCTTAATTTCAAGATATTCAAATTTTGTCATGTTGTTGTTTTTGTTATATTCGTTGCTTGCCATATTACCGGGCAAATCCTTTAATATGCATTCAAATAGCAAGGGCATACTCACTGACAATCAAAATGAAATTTTTCCTGACCGTTGATGATTTTGCTGATGATCAGACGCACACAGAAATTAATCAGTTAATTAGTTGAATAATAAACAAATATAGATATGCCACATATATAAAAAGTAATTTGTCTGGATTAATGTGGAAGTACACTCTTAAAAGGCAAGTGTTTTATTTAACATTATAAATGTCCGAGGAGTGACAACATTATATAAAATGTTATATTTGTGACACTCTCATAAAGTGTTGAAAAAAGTGTTATATCCAACATTATAATGCTGCTTACAACACTGTACAATGCCAATTTGTTTTCAACACTTTCTGAGAGTGTTACAAATATAACACTTTATATAATGTTCTCACTCCCCTGAAATTTATAAATGTTATATACAACATCACTTTCGTTTTATGGGTGTACCTTTGCGAGAGGTGTATGCCATGGTCAATACATTTGTGATAAAAAGAAAAGTGCATCAAAGAATATATTCCAAAATGAAAACATTTCAGGTCATTTCGAAAGAATCCCTGTTCCTCAGCAGGTGTAGTTGTTTGCTGATTTATTTATTATTTTATTTATTGCAGAAATGTTTTAATCTTGTATGAAGGATAGGATAAATTCTATTTTGTCATCATGCGAATATTTATTTGTAGGACATGTACACCATTTTTTATGATAAGCAGGCAAATTATGCTAACCAGCATATTCTGTGAATTATTAGCATTTTAGACAAAAGATTTTTCATCATAGGAAAATATGGAGAAGAAAACATTTGACTAATATATACACTGACTGAAAGATCTATCTCCCCCATATCCAAAAATGTAAGCAAATATTGTTTGCGATTTATTTCTACTCGATTAAATCGTCGATCAACCTGCGCATCATTGTCTCTCAAGCGTGCCACCATTTTGGCTTGGGTCGTCTAAGCGTGTGACGTCATCCGGGCCTCGCCGCTCTCCAGCGTGGAAGGCGAAAATATAATGATATTGCATGAAGATATATTACAAACCAAGCCTTTCTTACATTGGAATGATTACAATTTGACAGGAATAGGAACCGAACGTCAAGATATGACTGAAATAGTGTAGAAAGACTAATAAACTCACTCCAATTTACTGCATCAGCCTCACTGTGCAAAAGTTCTTCTCTGATGCGTTTGAAGTAAAAGTCTGCCGACCGACGTTATACACCCACTGTTACAACAGACAAACGCCACACACTGCGGCATGATGCCCATGTATTTGCGGAATATTGGCACACTACCACTATCAAATTATAACAGTATACACTTCTTAACTTGTGACGGAGTCAATATCATGAAACCTGGACCCGAGGTCAGACTGGCCAAGCAGACCTGACCGAGGCCGCAGGCCGAGGTCAGGTCTGCTTGGCCAAGTCTGGCCAAGGGTCCAGGTTTCATGATATTGACTCCGTCACAAGTTTATAAGTGTTTTATTATACGAATTTATTAACTGCAGTGAATTATCGCTATGACACCAGACTAGCGCATGGTACCAGACACGCAGATACAATTATATAAATCTACAAAGCTGCTTCCAATCTGACTAGAATAATATGGAGAATTGAAACTTTCAGACGCGTTTTCGGGTCATTCTCACGGAAAGACGCAATTCGTGTCACTCGACCCAAATTCTCTTCTAACCAGTCTTATGGCTGAAAAAATTCAGGTTGTTCGTAGTATTCATTTAGTAGAGTACGAATAACTCATTGCAAGCACTCTCCCGATTGATTTTTTCGGGTAAATTTTCACCAGAACCCTCAATTTAGGGTGAAATAGACCTGTAACTGGCTGTAGTGACCTACTTGATACCACGATAAAGTTGCCAAAAATTCTTTTGTTCTACATTATTCTACCTTTTTGGCAACCAGCTGCATCTGTTCTTTCAATATATGAATATATTTTTTACAAGAGCAGATTATCTTGTGAAAATGGCATGGGCAAAGGTCTGTAACTGGTTTTCGGGTCATTGGTGTTACTGTAACTGAAATCGGAGCCAAAAAGCGAACGCTTAAATTAGAAACAAAGATTTGCCACCAGGCGGCTTCTTTTCCAAGCGCGGGTAAACTTGAGATTCCATAAGAAGTGTTTTATGAAACTCTCTACAGTATTTCAATCATTTCTAGCTCCAAATTTTCAGCGTATGTTTATTACCGGTCAGTGGTGTTCCGTCTCAGGATCAACATGTAGTGGCTCCCGAGTAAAAATATTAACTGGTAATAAAGAAATGTGCGTATGAATTACAAAATCATTGTTCTTGGACCGTCACGACAATATACGAGGGAGCAACAATTAATTCCTTCCAAAATGTCAGTGGTGTTACCTGTCAGTGGTGTTACTATTTGTAGGGTAACACCATTGACAATTATGATGATTTTGCTCCAAATTTCAGTACAACTTGAATTTACCTTTCCTCCCAATAATACTAAGTTAAGGAGTCTTGTCATATACGTGTTTTGCCCCTAGATCGCTTTCACTCACGGCTACATTTTTGCCTCTATGGACAAATTGGTCACTGTTGTTACACGAGGTCAGTGGTGTTACTAGATGTCACTGGTGTTACCGGGTTGTCACTGGTGTTACATTTCAGTTAGATAACTATTTGTTGAAGAAGATGCAGTTTTATCAGAAGGCTTTTCATATACCTGTTTTGCCCCTAAATATTCTTCACTTGCAACTGCATTTTTGCGTCTATGAACAAATTAATCAGTGGTACGTGTTACACGAGGTCAGTGGTGTTACCGGATTGTCAGTGGTGTTACGGATGCAAGAATGGTCTAGAAATTCAGAAACACTTGTTGAAATTGTCCCATATTTTGAAAAAGAAACAAACTCGATTGGTTTAAAGTCAGCATCAAGAATAAATAGGTTGTATTATACAGAATCTACATGAATGGTTGATACATGCGGTCCAATTGGCTGATTTTGGTGAGCTAAGTAGCATAATTAGGATATTAAAAACAAACTTGTTTTCCTAACTTCAATATTTTTTTATCAATAGTCATAGTTACATGCAATCTATTGCCCATCATGTGTATATCTTCCTATTTCTGTTCTCTTAGTGCCCAATATACTGATCATTCCTGTGTAACACCACTGACATGATTGAAGACAACTCCACCATTAAGTGTTACGAAAAGTTTATTGTTCCGAATGCCTGCATTTATTGTATACATTATAAAGAGTTTTGTCAATGGAGAATCTGTTGCAATCAAATTCTGTAGTCATTGGTGATGTTGATTTTGACATATTTCCCCAAGTGAAAATGTGCCTTTCTGTGAGAATGACCCTTTCCGAGATTTACGGGGTGAACTCTTCGTCACAAACCCTGGGTGTTTTGATGCAATGTAGCCACTGGCTTTAAACACTTCATTCATAAATCCTATTTGGGTCATGGTGAACTCATTTGATTGGGTGACATCGACGGCGTAAAGTTACTACAGTTTTGAGATGAGAATGAAATGGATTACTCAGGCAGTGCAGATAGAAATTACAACAAATTATTATACCTCTTGAATATTCAGGAGACCGAAACGTATGCTTACCATCGACGACCGGGCGTATTTATCTCTGTCCTTCTTTCTCAACTCAGCAAAGAATTTGAAGAGGAATACGCCAAGTTGTTCTTTCGTTATTGACGATCAATATCAATATCTTTTGCTTGACGGTAGACCCGTAATATTGAAATAGACGCATTTTTTGCATTCTTACTGTCCCTATTTTGTAACAGTTCTTGTAGATTTTCATCGAACAAATCTACGAAGCGACCACCGTCAGCCATGATGTTGCAGGCAGACGTACTTGTAAACAGTGATCACGTAATAACAATATTGACTCCGGACCTCACGCGCTCCGCCTGACACATAAACAGCTGGGTCAGTGATTGAAAAATATTGACTCGTGGCTGGGTAAATTTTGACCAATGAAATACCAGAAAACCATCATGAATATTCAAGAGGTATAATAATATACAATATATAAACCTGCAGCCTCTCATACTTTAACGTAAAGGGCGGAAGTTTAGTATGAGCCCGACTGACGTCACGCAGCGATGCGCACAATATGTTTTTGGCATTTCTCATTGGTTAAAATAGACGCAAGCCCTTGTAATGGCGGCACTTATGAATCTGTCTACAGGTTCCAGTTTTTGATGTTTCAATGTGAATAGATCGGCGGGAAAAAATCGTAAAAAATATTTGATTACATTTTTTGATACGGGGAAGATGGATCTTTCGTTCAGTGTATATATTAGTCAAATGTTTTCTTCTCCACTGAATCGCCGACTGAATTGTGAACTGTGAACTGCTCTCTAACTTCACGAACGTAAATGAGTCCAGTATTTCTATGACAAAGATGATATATTCTGCATCAATCCGAAGTACCCTCGTGTATAACGGTAATAATGAGTCAAATATTTCTATGACAAAGATGATATATTCTGCATTAATCCGAAGTACCCTCGTGTATAAAGGTAATAATGAGTCAAGTATTTCTATGACAAAGATGATATATTCTGCATCAATCCGAAGTACCCTCGTGTATAACGGTAATAATGAGTCAAGTATTTCTATGACAAAGATGATATATTCTGCATTACTCTGAAGTACCCTCGTGTATAACGGTAATAATGAGTCAAGTATTTCTATGACAAAGATGATATATTCTGCATCAATCCGAAGTACCCTCGTGTATAACGGTAATAATGAGTTAAGTATTTCTATGACAAAGATGATATATTCTGCATCAATCCGAAGTATCCTCTTGTAGGCTATAACTTTAATAATGAGTCAAGTATTTCTATGACAAAGATGATATATTCTGTATTAATCTGAAGTACCGTACCCTCGTGTATAACGGTAAATTGAGTCAAGTCATTTCTATGACAAAGATGATATATTCGGTAATAATGAGTCAAGTATTTCTATGACAAAGATGATATATTCTGTATTAATCTGAAGTACCCTCGTGTATAACGGTAAATTGAGTCAAGTCATTTCTATGACAAAGATGATAAATTGGGTAATAATGAGTCAAGTATTTCTATGACAAAGATGATATATTCTGCATCAATCCGAAGTACCCTCGTGTATAACGGTAATAATGAGTCAAATATTTCTATGACAAAGATGATATATTCTGCATTAATCCGAAGTACCCTCGTGTATAAAGGTAATAATGAGTCAAGTATTTCTATGACAAAGATGATATATTCTGCATCAATCCGAAGTACCCTCGTGTATAACGGTAATAATTGACCAAATAGGCCGTTCAGCATATTTTGCCTTTTTATTATAAAAATCGTGGGTATATTGTGCGAACAAATTTTCGCAGGATGGATCATATATAAGTTGGAGCGATTTCTGCGATTAAATAAGTATACCAGTGCAAGCTGTTCTTTAAAAAAAACACTCTAATTTAATTGACTTGTACAGAAAAACGGATCAACAACCAGTCAATCTGTGAGTTTCTATAACAATATATTTGATTGTGATGCTACATTTCTCTACATAAACACTCACAATATACCTGAAGTTGGGAAACACTGCTTTATCATGTACATAGACCGATTACCTCCCTTCCGTCAGAGGGACAGGTGGCGTCTACCATTTTGCTGTCAAATTGTGTCTAAATGTAGTTATGATTCGCCGCTTTTCGATAGTCGTCGTTTGTGCATATATATTTTACAGTCGGTGATGTTTGAACATTTAATTCCATAATAATTCAATTTAGTGTTCGTATATACGTTACGGGATTCATGCACATTGTAGCTTCCAGGTTTATAACGTTTGATTGGTCAATTCGAATTTTCAAATGGAAATCCGCCATATTCATTGGCTTATGAGGAAATTTGGAAGAAAATACAACCAATCACAAAGTTTCTGTAATGATTCATTTAGTGTTCCTATATGATTTTATGGAGGGTACTGCATGTATAGTCATTCGGTCTTTTTTTTTTTCTTTTTTTTTTGTCATTTCGAACTGAAAGAAACGCACTTTTTACATAGGTTTTTACATTGATTGTTATAATATTAATGCGGAAGTATTTGTGTATACATATGTATATTCAATCGCACATTCTTCGTACATTTTACAGCTACATATTTAACTGTATTAATATTCGTATATTTCTCCCATAGTGTTTTATCTACATTTAACATAAAGCCTCTGTATATACATGCATATTATATCAACGTTTTTATATTACGACTGGATAATCGTACTGAGACTTTTGACTTCTCTCTTTTTTCTTTTTTTTTTTGACTGAAAAATGACTGAATACATAACTTTATTAATGTTCATACATTCTCCAATATGGTTTCATCTAAATTTTTCATATATTTTTACGTATATATTCAATCGATTTTAGTGTTTTTACTACAAAATAGTTAGCCTAGTGATCGTATATGATCTTGTGGTATTTTATCTAATTAAATATGAAAGTCTTTCTTTGGGGAAGCACAGAATACCAAAGTCAAGTATTGTATTATTTCATATCTCGTATTAGATAACTTTTCAATTATCTCTGTATACTATTTCTGTCCCACGATGCGTTGTGCATTCATGCCAACTGAATGACAGATTCTACCTGCGTAGTCCAAAGATGGCAGTTTCATACTTCATTTATTCCCACAAAGCAGCGCAGTGATGTCATCAGGATCAAGGTCTATTGCATATATAGACCATATACTGTATATTGATATTCTCGCGGATAAAAGATTAATAATGCTGTTTTAGGTCATAAAAGACGTGAACGCTTAAACATCCGTTAATTTGATTGGCCATGGGAGTCATCACATACAGACCGCCTGTTATGACCTTACACGGCCTTATTGACCTTTGTCCGCGAGAACGTAGATGAAGTATGATGTCACCCTATAGGCTACATGTACTGAAGCTGGATAGATGGAAGACGTATTATAGCTTTGCATACAGAGAAAATCAAGAAGTGATTTCAACATGATGAATTACAGATATCACGAAGAAATGGAGGTCATTGTGTAGATCAGTTATACACTCTGCTGAAACCGTTGATTTGACACAGGGTCTTAATTATACGAATAACTGAAACTGACCTTTGTTTAGAACATAGGAAGTATAATTACTCAGATGTTTCAGTTTTAAAGGCGAGAAGACTGTCTGAACAAATAAGATATTTCATCCTTGACTTATGAGTGTATTGTATATAGCCAAACATTACTTCATTAATAGCGGATCCACCGAGATAACTGTAAGGGGGAAACCCCAACGGAAAATCAAAAATGCCGACAAAGAGCTATCTTCAATTTGAATATTTTGACATTGATTTCATCAAAATACTCTTATCCAAATTTGGTATGCAAGTGAAGTTGAATGATTTCACCGGTGAACAAGAGATGCCGTAAAAGTAAAGAATGTCCGGTTGGAAAAACCAGCTGGTTCCTATCTAATAACCTAACTAGGACATTTTCCCGGAATTGTACCTCAGGTAGGACATATTGTCCTAAAGAGAAACGTAGGAAAACGGATCCTTTTCATCGGACATTCTTTCCTTTCACAAACAAACGGGTTTAATTCAATTCAATTCAGTGTATTATAACTTTAATCCCTCGCATAGCTTAGATTTCCCTACCAAGGACTGGGATCACATATGTCTTGTGTTCGTTGATCTAATTGCAGTTAAAGGTAACCAATGTGTGGTATATATTTCACATTATATATCAGTGAGTCGGGAGGCGTTAGTCTATCAGATTTCTGTAAGATCAAACAGTAACTGATTATAGTAATCATATACATGTACTGGGATTTGATTTTTTCAAATTTAATGTGGATTCATAATAAACTGTGTTTTTTTGAAGCAATATCTTCTGTCTTTTCTTTTGATTAAGTTTATTCGTACCACCAAGGTGAGTTTATCCGAACGATCAAGGGTCGATATTTCATATAAGGATCTATTGTGCAGACCTTCATTCAATTAAGTGTCTATGTAAGGTTCCATTGTCATGTAAGGATCTATTATCATGTAAGGATCTTTTTGCAGACCTTCATACAATGTGAGGTCGGTATTTCATGTAAGGATCTATTGTCATGTGTGTAGACCTATAGTCCTGTACAGATCTGTTGTCATGAAATGATCCATTGTCCGGGTATTTATACAGCTGAAAAGCCCGGAGTCTATACCTATTGTTGTCCTCCAAATTGGGTATTATATTTTTTGTTTCGTGATCCTTATATGAAGTATGGATCCAATTGTTGGGACAAGTTCAGATGAACAAAATTGCAAGAAACAAAGGTACTGGTACATTGACAAGTACGCGACACTGCTTGAATGTTTATACTTTCGTTTAACAACGGTATTAACCAAACACATGTTTAATATCTTTTAATTATCCACAAATTCAGCCCAGGGCCATCCTTAAAAATAAGTTTGTTGCGCGTAACCCGACCGTGTGTCCAAAAATCCGCCGACTGGAAACTTTTTTTCGCCGATTTTCATACAGGTCATCTTTTTATTTTATTTGGAACTATCAAAGTTATCTCCCCTATCTTCTCTCGCGGGTAAACGAATGTAAAACGTTCGCCAAGCAAGAGCAAGCCGCTCCAGGAAGTATTTCACTCTCCAGTAGTCGGCAATGTGAGCTTATATCACACGGTTTGAAGGCATATATTCCATGGCCCAGTCCGTAGGGAATGCAGTTTTCGGCGACCACGTGTATATGGCGGGAATTCCCCTCTTCTGTTTTGTGTTTGCGTTTGATGGAGAGACGAGAACACAACAACACAGCGAGAGGCAACAGCAACAAAGAATGGGGAAAATATTTCGAAACAGTTGGTTATTAAAACCTGTCATAAAGAGCTCTGTCGCGAATCGACGTGGAACGTGGAGTTTAGGACGGTCTGTCGCCACCTCGTGGGTCCGTACACCGACAGCTTCTGAGTCTGACGAAGAGACCAACGATGGTTGGATTTCTACTTTTCTCTGAGGAAATTTTTCAGTGCGACCAAATGCAGACAGTTGGTGTTAATTTTGCTAACTCTTCCACTGAGAATCACCGTGAGAAGAAACCAAAACTACTTTAATAAATTGTAATCAGCAACGATCGCCGCCAGGTCATAATCTCCTGCACAGGCTATTCCTAGCATGGGATTGTGTAATATTTGCCACGTGCGC
>JAVTVY010010141.1:0-46754 GCA_036873755.1 Hanleya hanleyi
GGGGGCGGTGGTATTAAGGTGAAGTTTCGAAATATGGGGTCTCTATACATACCCTCATTCTTTATATAAAAATACACGCATGGGGTCCCTTATTTCGACACTTCACACTATTATCTCCGTCCACACCCTCAAAAACTTGACTTGATTTGAGGGTCTGTGATTTCAAGTATAAAGACAATATACTATGTAAAGTCAGTGGAAAAGTCGACGTGGGCTATACATATATGCGGGGGTTGTATGTGGTACGCTCAGAATGATCAATTACAAGTGTCAGATCACACATTCAGTAGCCAACCATCGCCCAAATTGAGTTTTCCAATGTTATAGCTATATCTATGATACACTTATGAAGCTAATAGAAATTGTGCACGTTTGTTGAGGTTGTATGAAGAAGTCTCCCGATAACTAAAAACAAGCGTAAAAGTCTAATCAGAGTGGTTTATTTTCTGCAGGACCGGTTATTCTTAATTAGAAGGTCTTCACATAGATTCAAATGGAAAAGACTATGTGGAATAGAAATCAATCACGTATATTCTTCCTAGTCAGTCCATTATCATTCATGAGATGATTATATATATCTCACTATATTGTATATCCGCGTAGCGGACAATTTCACCTCCACTTCAACCAGTCAACCGAAGCGGACACAGTCGGAAATCATGACTGCCCAGCGGGGGCTACACAGCACATAATATGACATGCACGTATTTGACATGCACGCTCTTTATATCCGGAACAACAGAGACCACAGTCACTACATCTACACTAACGCTCCGTCATGTGTAGTGTTAGACTTGGGAATGCGAAGATGCCGTCACTACCAGTTGGCAGATATGTACACAGGTATTCCTGTCTACCGTGTTTGCTGGCAGTCGACGGACCAACACTACAAAGAAATAGATAGATTGTTGGTCCGTCGACTGCAAGAAAAACACGGTAGACAGGAATACCTGTGGATTTACAATACCGAACAAAATAGAAGATGTATAGCCCAGGCTCAAAAGTCGAGTTCTTAAACCGGACGTGACAATTACACATTTAACTGTAATTTTAGTGAACGAACAACACCGACTGTTACCTGACCCATGGAGTTCAGTAGTCTGCCTGAACAGATCAGCCGTTGTACTGATTCCATCATTTTGGACGAGCGTTCATGTTTACACGCAAAACGTCTGGGCTGTATCAAAGTCCTGTATCCGGGACGAGATCAACAGATGAGGGGAGATAACTATTGTATTGATATGCTTGGATGAATGACATTGACATGTCATAAAGTAGTAAAAATAATGGTCAATTTTTAAGTAGGGCATACCTGTATATTGGACGGTTATATTTCATGCCGGTCAATGTGTGTATAGTGTCAGATGATGTACACGACATTCGATCACTTCGTATTTAAAACAAAATATGGATTGTTTTTGTGCAAATTAATATACACATTGTCTGTTTGAAATATTCACTTCATAATTACAAGGCGAAACAATATCACCCTTTGATCAGATATCGAGATGGAAGAATATTACAGTCGTGACACTGATCCGTCATATCTTACTTTCTCAACAATAAAATAAAACTTTCTTACGGATAACTTATATTCATTAATCTGGCGATATGATTATGCTAGAAGCTGTAGCTGCCGGTAAGAGTAGAAGTTGTTATTCATACGGAAGTTTTTATTTGATTATTTATTTCCAGCTACTTTTTCAAATGCCTCTAATCTATTTGATAATGAGAAAACTATCAATTATTATTATCCATGAAAATCCGAGAGCAATATAGACGTCAAAAATATTCAGCAGGAGTACGAGGGCAAAAGGCTCCGAGAGCAAAAAACACGTCAGATCATCCTCCCCACAGCGCATGCTCCATTTCGCAGGCTCATTTACCATCCCTGCCTCCAACAGCGGAAGTTGACCTTTACTACGTTGCTATGATGTATAGGGGAAAACCAACGAACGCACGGTTCAGTTTGAATCCGGCCGAACAACTCCTTCAGTGTTGCACATGAGCGAACTACTTTTCAAATGCTCTGTTCAGTTAAACACGGAAAATTATCTCCATATAATTCTTTTTAACGCTGGGTCAACATAGGCATTATGCAGACTTGAAAAGTAATCGAAATGTTCGGTAAACATCTATTTTACTATATATGATGTCACTTCCGGCGATGTGCGCGAAGGCCCCGAATCCGGTCCAAAAATCTGACTGGTGGCTGGGGTGTTATTAGACCCCCAGTGAGGTGGTTGATGTCAGATTTGATATTCTGGAAGGGGCCCGAGGGCAGTAGTATATAAAGCGGAAATTCATTAGTAATTTCGAGGCTGAGGTGTGAGGCTACGACGTGACGTCATGGGTGGCGTCACATCCGGGTCAAAGGTCACATCCGGGTCAAAGGTTATTTCCGGTGTCAATCCCCGCATGTGCCGTCGTGCAGTAGTTGAAAAAAGGCATTTGATTGGACGTTTTGGGGTCGAGGTGGACTATCCGTGGGCCGAATGGGTCCTGTGATGTAGCACGAAGCACTCGTGGTGGACCGTCAGCCTGGACTGGTGTGAAGTGGAAGTAAGGCAATGACGCGCATGCGAAGGCAGAGAATTGTGGCAAAAGTTTATTGGAATGGTCATTTTAGGGTAGAGGTGGGCCATTCTTGGTCCGAATGTGTCGTGTAAGGTATCAATGTGAAACACTGGATGCGTCAGACTGGATGGGTGTTTAGTGGAAATAAGGCTATGATGCGCATGCACAGGAAGGGAATTTGGGAGAAGGACATTGGAATGGACGTATTGGGCTCGAGGTGGACTATTCGTGATCCGAATGAGTCGCGTGAGGTGTCGTGTTGAAGCATTCGTGGATTAGCGTCCGACTTGACTGGTGTGTCGTGGAAGTAAGGTTATGGCGCGCATGCGCAGACAGAAGATTGTGGAAAAAGAGCATTTGGGGTAGGAGTATTGGAAAAGGGGTGGTCATTGTTTTCTTATGGATTTTACTATGGGGTATGGGTACTTGGGTTTTTCTGTCCCACGCTGTAGAGTACTATAGAAGGGCCGTCCTGTGGCTATGGGTTGACTTTTCCTGGAAAATTATCGTGCGCATGCGGAGTGCGCGGGCAGGTCTGAGTTGGACGTTTTGGGGTCGAGGTAGACCAATATTGATCCAAAGGGGTCGTGTCTGATATCAGCTTGAAGAATTCGTCGGGGAGAGACCGACTGGACCGGTGGGTCGTAGAAATGGGAATTTTGTTGTTGTTGAGATTGTTTACCCTCTCAATTGCGGAAAATGAAAATTAAGGGAAGTAATTCAGTTGCCTCTTAGTAGTACAGAAAGCAGAAACCCAGTATACTTGCCCTTTGTGCAGAGATTTACAGTAACGCGTCAACGCCCTATCTTAACGCCTTAACGCCCTATCTTAACGCCATAACGTCTTATTGTAACGCCTTAATGCCCTAGCATAACAGTTTTTACTTTTTGCGAGAGATTGTAGAAAGCTATTATGGAATACTAAAGCGTCGACAAGGTGTATGACCTAGAGGTGACCTTTGACCCGGATGTGACGTAACGCCGAAAGCCTCACACCTCAGCCTAATAAATACTGATGAATTTCAGCTTGATATTCAACAGGAGTACGAAAGCAATATAGATGTCAGATTTGATATTGAACAGGAGTCCGAGAGCAATATAGACGTCAGATTTGATATTGAGCAGTAGTCCGAGAGCAATATAGACGTCAGATTTGATATTCAGCAGGAGTCCGGGAGCAATATAGACGTCAGATTTGATAGTCAGCAGGAGTCCGAGAGAAATATAGACCTCAGATGTGATATTCAACAGGAGTCCGAGATCAATATAGACGTCAGATTCGATATTCAGCAGGAGTCAGAGAGAAACAAAGGCGTCAGAACCGATATTCAGCAGGAGTCCGACAGATATATAGACCTCAGATTTGATATTCAACAGGAGTCCGAGAGCAATACAGACGTCAGATTTGATATTCAGCAGGAGACCGAGAGCAATAGACATCAGATATAATATTCAACAGGAATCGGAGAGCAAATAGGTGTCAAATCTGATATTCAAGAGACAGGAGTCGTCCACGTAGGATCCCCGCGTAAATTATCGCCCTACCATTCTTCTTCTCAAGCCATGTAGAGCAGACCAGATATGGTGGGAAAAGAAAGATGCATGTTCCTGGTGTCAAATGATGTGGTTCAAATTGTGTAAACTTGCGAGCACAGTTTACACGAAGTTTGAACCACATCATTTGACAGTTTATACTAGTTTAATACTACGCTCCCATTCTCAGTTGATAAGTTTTCATTTTTGGAAAAACTGAATTGGATTAATTATTACAAAAGGTGTTGGACATGGACAGACGTCAATTGAGCTGAAAGGGGATTTCTAGAAATTGAAGTGATTTGTTTGCCCCATATTTGTATCACTCCGCTGAACTGTTGGCCGAAGAAAACACATTAAAAAAATAGTTTTCAATTGACATGCTTTTTATTCTATTTGACAATGTTATTCCGTAGCTGATATCTATTTTTGGTGGATACTATCCCGCGCCATCATTTAAACTCTGGGACTATATTATCTGGCCGATCGTTCCGCCTTGCCACAGGTTATGTATGAGCAGTTTCAAGATACCCCATCTACACGGTTAACACTATGATTTAAGTGAAAGATAGTGATGAATATAAGAAGTATAGTAAGTGCATATTGACTCATATTTTTGTGAGGGGCTTGAGATTGGGAAGCCTCCTCTGCCGGAGTATAGCCGCCATCTAGAATTTTGCGAAAAACTATACCAATTTTTTCAACGGCTTATTCTCATGAATCCGACAGGTGGCGCCACCAGCTTAAGGTCACAGAGGTCAAGATCAATATAGTTCCGACACTGGTCACGTGACCGGATGTATTCCTTCGCGTTGAAGCGGACCGGGAAGAAACCTCCGTCGACAGAAATTATAGTCTCTTCCGGGGAATGCCTGTATGGGGTAAAGGGGCGGTCATTTTTATTATTATTTTTTTTTCTTGTGGATTTTACTATGGGATGTGGTATCTTGTTTTCTTCGTCTCGCGGTGTAGAGCACGATGGGAGGGGTCTCGAAGCCAAACCGTATTTTTTTTTGAAAAGTTCAGGTAGGTCTGATGGGGTGGATAGGCCCATACTGGCTCAGTGGTGTGTAGATTTGGTTAGGTTTTTGTTAGGGTTTTGCAAGGGTATGTTTGTTTGGGTCATCGTGACCGGTAAGGTTAACAACCAACCTGGCTCAGTGGACGTTTAACCTGATGAGAAACCCACTCATGGACATTTGCGGTTGTGCCCCTTGTTTTTCTCGTCTCATCACATAAAAGACGATGGTAGGGGTTTCGAAGCCATGCATTGAATTTTTTTGAAAAAGTGACTGTGCACATGTGGGTGCATGTAAAGTTAGGATTGTGTTTGAACATATAAAAAGCGGAACACAGACTTTACCCCTAAAATAGGGAAAACTGCTATCAACCAAGTCTAGAGGGGCTAATATCGATCCTCGGCGGATCGGAGCCTGCCGAGAGAGGCAGGGTGGGTTAGTGGGTGTATGTAAATTTAGGATTGGGTTTGAACATATAAAAAGCGGAACACGGACTTTACAACCACACCATGGGGAATCATCAAGGTAAGTGGGTATGGTGGTATCTGCAGGGCTGCAGGTAAAATTACGATTTGTCTCGAAAATATAAACAGCGGAACACGGACTTTACACCTAAACCATGGGGAATCATGGAGGTTTTGGGATCCAGACCATTCCTGGTCCAAACGAACGCCCGCTGTTAGGCCTTAACGCCTATCGTAACGCCTTAACGCCCTATCTGAACGCCATAACGCCCTAGCATAGGGCCTGGATGCCATGATGTAGACCGATGAGAGAACAATAACAACAAGGATGAGAGACGAGAGAACAACAACAAGAGCAAGGATGACAATCCAATCATTTTACTATCCCCTCCGGTACATCATACCCACGCTGTGGGAAACGCGTTGGATATGTTTACAATTCAAGTAGGCTCTTTTTCAATCAGAAACCGTCATTTGAGAAAGTTCAATCTTCGGTTATGTTCGCTCTGATCC
The DNA here is from genome assembly GCA_036873755.1 of Hanleya hanleyi. Classification (NCBI taxonomy): domain Eukaryota; kingdom Metazoa; phylum Mollusca; class Polyplacophora; order Lepidopleurida; family Hanleyidae; genus Hanleya; species Hanleya hanleyi. The sequence goes on from JAVTVY010010141.1 coordinate 6,107, forward strand.
GTATGTTCTAATCCTCGTCGGGCAGTCCAGGATATTGCTCAGGCAGCATGTTCTCAAACAGTTGTTCGCGCATTCTGATCGCATTTGCCAGGATCTCGGTGACTGGTAGCCCCATATCCTCTTCCAGGTGACGCTTGGTCTTCATGATGGTCCTGTGCGTGGGATCGCCTTTCATTTCAAGCGGCAGCAAGGTATACTGTTCATAGATCGCCAAGGCTGTTTTCCCGATGCTGGGACGCATTTGGATGTACGCCTGTTGTAAGTTATCCTGTTCGGCGTCCTCGATCGCTGCAGCATAGCTATTAATAGCTGCTGTCACAATACGATCCCAAAAAAGTAGGTTCGCCCTCACTTCCTTGCGATGTAGGCTGGCTATCTGAGATCAAGCTCTCCGTATCAGTAGATAGATTCTCAGCAGTCTGTGTTTCTGTATCAGTCGGTATATGGGGCGGAGCTCTGAGCTCCGGAGCTCTTGGAGCTCAGAGCTCTATCCCACGGGATGTATCAACGCCCGGTGGTGGTTGTATCAACGCCCGGTGGTGGTGGTGGTGTCTGTACATATAGGGATGAACACGTATCCCTCATCAGCCCATATGTCTTGGTCGACTAATCAACATGTCCTCTACGTGTACGTTCTGTCAGAGAACCTTCTCCCGTCGCGAAAGTGTGCTCAGACACATCCAATGCAAACACAACCAAGATACACCACCGAATCCCGCTATAGGTCCGCCAAGTGGAGTAGAGCACCCCTATACGATGAAGGTGTGCGGCCCTACGGCATGTGGAAAGACGCCCTGGATGATAAAGTTCTTAGAGGAAGGTGTGCCAACCCCAGCTCCAACACACGTTGTATGGTGTTGGGTTGGGTGCAGCCCGCCTGCGAAACTACAAGGTTACAGAATGTGAGCTTCGCCCCAGGGATTCCTCACGATATCGATCAAGCGTATTCCTTCGACCCCGAGCAGACCATCGTGGTAGTGTTAGATGATCTGATCGGCCAAGGGCAATTCACGCGTTGTCGACTTGTTTACCAAAGCACCCCATCATCGGAATCTGTCCGTCATCTATTTGACCCAGAATCTCTTTCCTCAAGGGAAGGCGTCCAGAGATATTGTCTTGAACTGCCAATACTTTGTGCTGTTCTTAAATCCCATCAACAGAGCACAAATCCGTCTGTTTGGCAGTCAAATTTATCCTCAGAACATCGACCATTTCATGCAGGCGTTTCAAGGCGTGACAAGACGTCCGTACGGCTACCCGTTCGTAGACTTAAAAGCTCATACACCCGAAGATCGCCGGTTGACGACCCACCTGCTACCTGGCGAAGGGTCACCACAACGTCATATACCCCTACACCGTCTACCGAGTCCACACCCGGCAGCCCCCGTTCAGCAGCAGCAACCCGCCCCCATACGGTGGGTCCCCTTCATACCATCAGTCTCGGAATATCACCCAATACCCATACAAGGAATGAGCACAGCGTGAACTTGAGGCTGTGGCAGGCTATGGCAGGCTATGGCGGGATTTGTTCAAAGAAAGTATGGACGCCGAGATGGGCGAGACGTTGGGGGACACAGAAAACAAGTTTCACCACAAATGGTATTCGAAAGAGAAAGCTGCAACTTTAGCCCATAACACATTGGCACCCAGACTACGACGGGCTTTACGTCAGCAGTATGCCGACCTAGTGACCCATATGAAATTGCTGGGCAAGGACCCGTTCCATATGTAAATCGAGCGAACAGCGTCGATGTTGGGCATGAACTGGAAAGCGGCGTGTGTCAGAGCAATAGCACAAAAGAAACATTTGTTCGAACGCATTATTAAGATCAAAAGCGTTCCACTATAAATAGCCCACACGACACCATTCTACTCATTTCACCATGAGCACTACAGAGTCCACAAATGTCAAGTTTGAACCCGACGACGAGGATATTCTAGCCGAAGATTTATGTCGAGCCAACGTCCAAGCCGATGATATTATTGATACAGCTCAAGGTGGATCCAATGTTCAGCACCAACGCATGCGTTGTCATCTTATCACGCTCATAGAAGACATCCAATGGGTGACACGGGTATGTCTTCTGCTGCATCAGAAACAGATACTACCCAAAGAGGATACCAACGCACCTAACCGTGCCCAGAATCTGCTGACCCCGCATGAGGCATTTAAAACCTTTATGGAGACGCAGCTGAAGACGGGAAATTATCTTCTTCAACCTCCGACATAATGATGTCCTTCCATAGATGATCGACAATGCATGAGACGTTGGGTTAGGACTTTAAGGTGTTGGGACGGGCGTCAAGGCCTAACGACAGGCGTTGACGGGCGTCACCGCATTTCGATGAATTAATGTCATTTCCATGGAATATGTAGAAATTACAACACATATAAGGGAAGTGGGAAGAGGTGCCGACATACTGACTGCGTCACATGACTTCACAGAATAGTCCTCTGGTTAACCTATTCTAAAGCACATACCAAGAATCTAACGATTAGTGATATGTGTTGTATCTCAGGTACGCTTTTATTGTACCTGTTCATGTGGCAACTTGGATGATATGACCACACGGCCCCTAGCACCGGCATAAGCGGTATTAGATACAAATCTAGAGAGCTATGATGGAAATGCTCTGACAACTCGTATACTGGTAATTGGTGAGCTGTTTCGCTGTGACAACTCGTACATTGGAGATTGGTGAGCTGTATCGTCGTCAGATGTAAATGACGGCATTTAACACAAAAGACTAGTCTGTAAGGCCCGATGTCGACCCAGCATCAACTTCCCACAAGTGCCAACATATATCAAAGACCAAAAGGTCTGTACAGGGGGCGGTGATATTCAGGGGGCGGTGATAATCATATCTTCTAAGATAGTTCACCAGGGCGTTGAAGCGTTAAGCCGGGCGTTGACGCGCGTTACTGTCTATAAAAGCAAGTCTATCCCAAAAATGTGCACAGTCGACGTCCAACCATCAACATGGGGTATACTTGCTCTGAGTGCGAACGCACGTTCACAAGACATTACGATATGATGCGACATCAGAAGAATATACATGAGACTGAAGGCCCGAGGAGTCATTGGGGCGCATGCTGATACAGAGATTGCTGAGAGTCCACCGACTGATACCGAAACAGAGACTGCTGAGATTGTATCTACTGATACGGAGAGCTTGATCTCAGATAGTCAGCCTACATCCCAAGAAAGTGAGGACAAACCTACATTTTGGGATCGTATTGTGACAGCAGCAATTAATAGCTATGCTGCTGTGATTGAGGACGCCGGACAGGATAACTTACAACACGCGTACATCCAAATGCATCCCAGCATCACGAAAACAGCCATGGCGCTCTATGAACAGTATACCCTGCTGCCGCTTAAAATGAAAGGCGATCCCACGCACAGGTCCATCATGAAGACCAAGCGTCACCTGGAAGAGGATATGGGGCTACCACCCACCGAGGCCGTGGAAAATGCGATCAGAATGCGCGAACATCTGTTTGAGGACATGCTGCCTGAACAATAACCTGGACTGCCCGTCGAGGACTAGAACATACGGATCAGAGCGAACATGACCGAAGATTGAACTTTCTCAAACGACGGCTTCTGATTGGACAAGAGTCTACTTGAATTGTAAACATACCAAACGTGGTTTTCCCAGCGTGGGTATGATATACTGAAGGGGATGATAAAATGATTGGATTGTCATCCTTGCTGTTGTTGTTCTCTCATCTGTCACCCTTGTTGTTGTTCTCTCATCGGTCTGCATCATGGCGTCAAGGCGCTATGTTAGGGCGTTAAGGCGTTCAGAGATAGGGTGTTAAGGCGTTACGATAGGCGTTAAGGCGTAACAGCGGGCGTTCATTTGGACCAGGGATGGTCTGGATACCAAAACATCCATGAATCCCCATGGTTTAGGTGAAAAGTCCGTGTTCCGCGTTTTATATTTTCGGGACAAATCCTGAATTTACATACACCCACTAACCCACCCTGCCTCTCTAGGTAGGCTCCGATCCGCCGGTGACCGATATTAGCCCCTCTAAACCTGGTTGATAGGGGTTTTCCCCATTTTAGGGGTAAAGTCCGTGTTCCGCTTTTTATATGTTCAAACCCAATCCTAATTTTACACGCACCCACTAACCCACCCTGCCTTTTCCGGCAGGCCTCGATCCGCCGGGAAGCCATATTAGCCCATCTAGACCTGGTTGGTAAGGGTTTTCCCTATTTTTGGAGTGAAGACCGTGTTTCCAGATTTTACATGTTCAAACGCAACCCTAATTTGACATGCACCCACTAATGAATTGATTGCCCTGGAGGAGCGCTTCACTTTGACACCTCCGACGACCCATTTGGACCAATAGTGGCCCACCTCGACCCCCATGACCAATAGTGGCCCACCTCGACCCCCATGCCTCTTTTTTACTGCGCATGCGCGGAATAACGACAGTTCCACGTCACACCCATCCAGTCGGATGCTCCCTCAAGAATGCTTCACTATGACACCTCACACGACCCAATCAGACCATTACGGATTCACCTAGACCCCAAAACGTCCACCCCAGCGCTACTTACCCAGTGCGCATGCGCACAGTCACCTTTTCAAAAAAATTCAACGCATGGCCTCGCGACCCCTACCATCGTCCAATATAGCCCCAGAACTCACTGACTGCGAAAGTGACCTCTGGCATAGTGGAATCTGGGAGCGGAAACGGGATTATGTTAGCACATGCGCACACTTAATTGTCGGCGGAACCAATCTCACGTTCGGCTATTTCCGTATTGGCGGGACTTAGCACAGCTGGTGATTCTGGAGCTAGATTGCTATTATTCAACTAAACATATAAATACTTTTGTATAAATTGAATATTTTGTTCTTATGTTTAAACAAGAACACCAAGCAAATCGAGAGAACAAGTAACGTTAAGGGAACAATGCAAAGATACGCCGTTTGCACGGAATGTTTGTTCGTGAAACTGATAAAAATAATCATAATTTCTTGTTTTAATTTGTATTCCAGCTGTCGTCACCATACAGATTACATCATATTTCCCACAAACTGAATCGATTATTATGCGATATCGGAATTTAGCGTATGCTTCTGTCATAACTTTTCACTTGAATAGGACCGCTCGAGGAAAATAAATAATTATTCTTTAATGTTGCGGATCGGAAGGACCACTGGTCAATTTGCAACGTTTTTCTGACAGGAGTAGTGTGAAAAGGGGGTCTTTGGGCCACATGTGAAATGTGATAGTACATACGGTGTAGGTAACGTAATTTGATCTCGTGAAATTTTGACCTCGTAAAAATTTGCAACAGGGGAAAGCGAAAACGCGTGTATTATTCCCTTTGCACAATGTAAAAGTTCACGAGGTTGAAAGCTTACAATAGCTGCAGTCTGTTCAGTTAATATGCCGCCCACATAAAACAAGTTTCAAACGTGACTTTGTTCAGAGCATGGATAGATCCGGGTCAGACCCTTTCAAACTGAATGACAATCGATAACTGGAAAAACGGATGATATATTGACTCTCTTTCCACATGATGAACACAGTTCAAGAGGTCAGAATTTAATGGTCCAAAAGTTTACACGGTTAACAGTGCACGAGGTCAAACGTTCAAGAGATCAAAGTTTACGAGGTTAAAATTGCACGAGTGAAACTTCACCAGGTCAAATGACGTCGTCGCCTTTACCCCTTACATTACACCTGTGACCCAAAGGCCCCATTTTACTCTACTCACATGGCAAAGTTATGTTCTTCTCGTGACTGTAAGTTGGTTTCTAATAAAATTTTCTTCCAACATTCGAATTCGAAATGATACTGACAGTAGAAGCTGCCCTGCCATAATAATATTTGACCATTCTCAGAACATGAATTTCACAATCTCATGGAAGAAGCATGGGTGTATTCAGAATGTCGGGCCATATGAAGAAGCATGGGTGTATTCAGAATGTCGGGCCATATGAAGAAGCATGGGTGTATTCAGAATGTCGGGCCATATGAAGAAGCATGGGTGTATTCAGAATGTCGGGCCATATGAAGAAACATGGGTGTATTCAGAATGTCGGGCCATATGAAGAAGCATGGGTGCATTCAGAATGTCGGGCCATATGAAGAAGCATGGGTGCATTCAGAATGTCGGGCCATATGAAGGAAGCATGGGTGCATTCAGAATGTCGGGCCATATGAAGAAGCATGGGTGCATTCAGAATGTCGGGCCATATGAAGAAGCATGGGTGCATTCAGAATGTCGGGCCATATGAAGAAGCATGGGTGCATTCAGAATGTCGGGCCATATGAAGAAGCATGGGTGCATTCAGAATGTCGGGCCATATGAAGAAGCATGGGTGCATTCAGAATGTCGGGCCATATGAAGAAGCATGGGTGTATTCAGAATGTCGGGCCATATGAAGAAGCATGGGTGTATTCAGAATGTCGGGCCATATGAAGAAGCATGGGTGCATTCAGAATGTCGGGCCATATGAAGAAGCATGGGTGCATTCAGAATGTCGGGCCATATGAAGAAGCATGGGTGCATTCAGAATGTCGGGCCATATGAAGAAGCATGGGTGTATTCAGAATGTCGGGCCATATGAAGAAGCATGGGTGCATTCAGAATGTCGAGCCATATGAAGAAGCATGGGTGCATTCAGAATGTCGGGCCATATGAAGAAGCATGGGTGTATTCAGAATGTCGGGCCATATGAAGAAGCATGGGTGCATTCAGAATGTCGGGCCATATGAAGAAGCATGGGTGCATTCAGAATGTCGGGCCATATGAAGAAGCATGGGTGCATTCAGAATGTCGGGCCATATGAAGAAGCATGGGTGCATTCAGAATGTCGGGCCATATGACGCTACCTAAAATGGATATTTGTTGTTACTATATCGATATATACGTAATACGCCACATAACATTATCATCCTAACTTAGCGGGTGGTCGGTGGGTGTCCGGTGGGCATGGGTTGCTGAGAAGCAACAGGAACTTGAAAATGTGATGACTAGCACTGTAATATCACTCGTTATATTGCACCATGTAAGCATCCTGTCTGTGTCTTGTGTGCTGTCCTCGGTGTTTTATAGGGTGGATGGAAGGTGTCTGGTTCCATGCTGCTTCAAAGATTTCTTCTTTGAAGTAGCAGGAACGCAACTTGGCTGGGTGATGCTTAGTTGGTTCGTCGCGATATAGCTGAAATATTGTTGAAAGCGACGTTAAATTATATTCACTCACTCACCCACTCATCCTAACTTATTTCATCGGGAATAATAATTTTCATCAAAACTGACAAGTTATTAAGCTAGGTAAATTAATATGCGCACTTCATTTCTTAGAACCGTAACTTAAGATACTGGTACGCTGTCCAACTGTCTCGCAAAGCTTTCGTAACGTCCACGTGAATGACTGATGCCCGCGGCTGTTGTGAAGAAGGCACATAGAAAATACATCGGAGTCGCTACTTAACACGACCCGGTACGTTCATGAATTAATCATGATGTGTATACGATAATGACGTTGAATAAAGTTTCGTGTATCTTGTATACAACCTCTCGAACAGATTTTACCTTTATTTACAACAAAGCCAAGCCAACTGGCGATGAAAAATATTGTTGTGTGGAAATTTATACCCAGTATTAGAGCAACTATAGCGACTTTTACAAAAATCAAATAGCAATTCAGCCTGGAAAACAAATCCCATCAAAAAACAATCTCAGTCGAACTCTCAGTCAACTCGATATAATATCACGGAATATTATATCTCATATAAGCGCTATATATAAATCCCGTGCGAATCTCAAATTACATCTGTTAGCCAATCAGGGACAAATAACGCCCCTCGCAATTACACACATGGCACGTGGACCAAAACAGTAAACAATATAGTGAAATAGCATCCAAATAAGGTACATATCTAAACATGGTTCGTGGTAAACGTTCTTCTCAAGAAAGTTCAAGGGATTGCTCCCGCCGAATAGTCTGTTTTTCTCGGGCGGCAAAAACAACCAAATACCTATTTTCGAATACTCGAAATATTTTTTTGACTTATTTCGATGGAAAGTCAGAATACAAACATTCAATATTTTCTCTCTCAAGCTAATAACGTTTGGAGCAAACACGCGGAAATTATATATTCTTTTTATAAACGCAACACACTAAGGATAATTTACGGCCAAACTGAACACCACCTTTTGACGGAAGCCAGTTTGTGAGTTACACGTAAGTCAAGTATAACCCATCCTCGCTAAAACCAGGGGTATCTCTATCCTAGATATAGCGCCTTTGGCTCACAAATAGAAACCTTGACGTGGTGAAGATGAGTATAACCGGGCTTGCGGACTTCAGGGCATAAATGTGTCAGACTGACATGCAGTGCATTGACGTCATTGTCACCTCTGTGGTTACCCCGTGGCTTACAATCCATCCATCCATCCACCATCGGCAATAAAAAACAACCCTTATGCATTTTAACATCCAATTAAGTGTGAGAAAACCCCCCAAAAGAAGGTATATAAAACAGCTATTATGATTACCGATCCCATGACATTTTTGGGAATGCGCTACAGAAAACAAACAGGGAGAGAAAATTAGCCCACATTTGTTTTAGTAAAACATGAATTGCAGGCAAGCACCTAAAAGGTGCGTGGACCCCTCAGCCTAGCTGGGTTTTTTTTGGTTTTTGTTGTTGTTTTTTTTGTTTTTTTGTCAAGTAGGATCAGGGCTGCATCTAGAGCCAATTTAGTTCCGGAAAACGTATGGGCGCCCAAAACTCAAATGATACAAAAAACGAAACTGTTGTTGTTCAATTTGAAAGGATTTCTGAAGGAAATACTCCTAGAAAAAGCTTCTGAAAGCTTCAATATCGATCCCATTGCATAGCTGGGTATTGAATTTCATGTTAATAAACCTCTGTTTTGTGATTGATTACAGGCTCTTTGTGCCTAAATTCACTAAAAAAATTGGACCCTCAATAATAAATTACGAAAAGGAACTGGGAGTTTGGGATCGGAACCAGCAAAAAATATCCCTGGATACAGCCTTGCGGATACAGTTTGTGTGGTTTCTGTAATGTATATAATAGACTTCGTTTTCACGTGAGTGGTATGCTGGGATTACAGCATGCAAGAAAGTGTAGCTTTATCAGTGGCAATTTATGCATTGCACAAGTGTGATAGCAAGTTAATGGCATAGAATCACAATGATTGACACAAGCCCATCACCATTATCATTATTTGGGAGGGGGGGGGGGGAGGAGGAAATGGGGAGCATAAGCTCCAGGTATGCAAACTGGTTCAAAATTGCACAGAGTCAGGCTAAAATCATCTTCACAAGTCCAGGTAAATCCTAAATCCTCGCAGAGGGTTACCTGGACATTTTTGGTGATACGAATGAGTTTTTCAGTCGATGCCTCTTTTATACAATCTCGTACATTTCATCCCCACATTTGCTTTGCATTAGCATGTCGGTATCCCAAGCCTGCGGTTTTTGCTTTGCCTTCCGATGTCGATTTCAACTTGACATCAAAGCAGTTGGACCCGCGATGAAATTCAAACCTGTCACATCTCGTATCTCGCAGCGGATTGGCCTAATCAACCTGCTTAGCGCGTTTACTGATTGGGTTGATTTAGGGGAAACCCCTCGATCTATTTATATCAAGAACTCGTACGGGTAACCAACCAAGCCAGTGTATCGATCCTAACAGATCGAACGATACACTGGGGATGGGCTAAAATGGGCTCTCCTCATGAATTCCACGAAATCTATAACCAAAATGTAATTCCGTTACATAATTCAAAATCTCGGTTGTGTCATTCCTGGACAATTTTGCCCATATTGTTGACCAGTCATTATCGCTCCTTCACATTCAATCGAATATACGTGCATTGCCGGGTACATGACAACAGAATTCATGTGTTTGAGTCCGCCCTCAGAATTTTTTACACCGGATAAAATCGAAACTTGTAAAATAGGAAAAATCGCAACTCCTTAAAACATGGACCAAAATGTAATTCCGTCACACAGATTTGCTTAACCACATTTATCAATTTGAAACTGTACTTGACGGAAATCAGATATAATGTAGTCCAGGCGCTCAGGATTCGAATAAAACATCGCCTGAAATGCGAAACATTCGAGTTTTGATGGAATATACATGTAACAGACACGTCTTCATAAGGAGGTTACTTCACTGTAATTCCGTCACGCGGTATTCGAATGTCACGTGACCAGGTAGAAAACAACTGTATTTCCCTTTTTTTCTCTCATCCTACAGTTCTTTGTATTAGGGTTAGGAAAATGATATTCCAAAACAAATGTTACTATGGACGAATAATAACAGGGGTTCAGAAGAACTGAACACATGGGTACCTTGTAATTCCGTCACGCTGGAATTCATGTCCTAATCACTCGTTTTAAATAATTTCCAAGGTACAGTCATATGTTTGGTGACAAAGATTGAAGCATTATGTTGTACCAGTTAAATGTGTGGACACAAATATGGTTCATGCAAAAGTTTTAGGATAAGTCATATGATGTAGAATACAATGATTTCACAGCAAAATTGAAGAAAAATGTTGTCCTTCATTTAAGGCGACGCGAAATTCAAAATAACAGGGGTTCGATACTGCAGGGATTCCCCTGCCAGTTATTTCATATTATACTTCTGAAATAAAATGTTTTGTGCAAAAGCTTTAGGATAAATTGTATGACGTGGATTAGAATGATTTAATAGCAAAATTGAAGAAAATGTTGTCCTTCATTCAAGGCGACGCGAAATTCAAAATAACAGGGGTTCGATACTGCAAGGATTCCCCTGCCAGTTATTTCATATTATACTTCTGAAATAAAATATGGTTTGTGCGAAAGTTTTCAGATAAATCCATGTAGCAAAATTGAAGAAAAATGTTGTTCTTCATTTAAGGCGACGCGAAATTCAAACCTAACAGGGGTTCCATGCTGCGAGAATCCCGCCGGTTATTTCCTCTTGTACTTCTGAAATAAAATAATGTCCCCAACCTGTTAGTTATTACTATAAAGGAATAAATTTTAGGTGATTCTGCATGTGTGTGTGAAAAGACAATGTACACTGTATCTCATACATATTACATGAAGCTGAGAAGCTGTGGATAGGAAAAAATCCAATAACATTTAGTGCCCCAAGGGTGGGGAAATCCTCCCGAGGGTAGTGCATAGGTTGAACAAGTGTAGCATGTAAGCTCCCAGATAAATGGGAAATAAAAGAGGAATAAATGGAAATAAATTGAATCTTGAATGGACCAGGCTTTCTTGTATCAGGGAACCTCCAAATGTCATAATGAAACATGCAACAAAGGGTTCCCGATGGGCATAGATAACAGTGCAAAAGATAAGCCATCAATAAATAATAATAAAAAAATAATTAAAAATCATGAAATCATCATAGCCATCTGAAAATCTAATCATTTCATCAGTGAACATTCAGGAAGCTCTCACCAAAGTTTGGTCAGCCCCGACTTGATAGATCTGCAGATATCCAGCGGACAAGAACATGTTGATGGGCATAGTTAACAGTGCAAAAGCTGAGCCATCAATAAATAATAAAAAAATATAATTAAAAATCATGAAATCATCATAGCCATCTGAAAATCTAATCATTTCATCAGTCAACATTCAGGAAGCTCTCACCAAAGTTTGGTCAAGCCCGACTTCATAGACCTGCAGATATTCAGCGGACAAGAACATGTTGACGGACGGACGGACGGACGTACGTACGTACGTACATGGCAACGACAAGACCCCGCAGCCCTATGGGCTGAGGGGTAATATAGTAGATTTGCAATTAGTGCTATAACGAAACGGGTTGGTCAAAATAATTTGTCTAAATGAACGGGACGAGCTGTGAAGAATTTAACAACTAAGCCTGGCATGGACATACGCCTGAATTCCACAGATCTACTATGACAAGGACGGATGCATCTTGTCAAAATAATACTCAGTTATATACCATCTCATTTCAACGCATGTTGTTTGAGTCATTTGTTCTATCTTGCCTAACACGATTTTGAGAGAAAAAAGTATTCGGCATATCGAAACAAATACTTGACTTTTCTTCGAAACTTGTACATCTCACTTGTTCATCCCAATAATCCCTACTGTCCGAACTCTTACGTAACAATTAAATCTGCCTTCTCATCGTAACAGAATGAGACCATATACATAGTACCAACTATTATCGGTGTACTGTCGTACTGTTTAGACGGTTACAAACTCTTGGAGACACCAAAAATAATCGATTGGGCTTCAATACCTCTCGGCTATCAGTTATTGTCTACACCCAGCAATCGTGCATTGTACAATATCATCAGTGTATTTTTAGAACTAGATTACCAAAAATGTGATCTATTAGGTTGACTGTAGTTCAGCTTTTGCCAAGGCCTTAATTGATGGGGAAACATTTGCACTGAGGTTCTGGTAAAGCATGACCGAATTCTTAGCTCTAAATATACTCTTCTATATAGCTCATAATCAAATCAAGTAATTTTATCTTGGAAATATAGATCAAGGTCAGTAATCTTCAACAATTTTCAGGTCAATTCTAACTTAATTGCATAGGGAACATGAATTTGGAGATCATAGACTTAACATATAGAATTTGACCTTCTAGAAATAGGTCAAGGTCAGTGATATTCTTCAATAGACTTCAGGTCCAGCCATAAGTGGTTTAAATTTGGACAATGTAGATATAATCTTTCATGGAATATTGTACTAAACAGAATCTGATCTGGATAAAATAGGGCAAGGATAAAATTGGTCAAGGTCAGCCATATTCAGCACACCTCTGGAGCATTACCAGATGTACACAAAGTATTAATTTGGAAAGTCTAGCTATATCCTTCATGTTATATCATAATAAACAGTATATGACCTTGAATAAATAGGTCAAGGTCAGTCAACTGGGATAGGCTTCTAGTCAATCACCATTTGCATATATTATATGAATTTGGAGATCCTAGCTTTAATCCTTCAAAAAAATATATACTAGAATTTGACCTTGAAGAAATAGGTCAAGGTCAGTCATTTTTAATAGGCTTCTGACCCTTCACCAGATGCATACGTGGCATGAATTTAAAATACCTGACTATAATCGTTCTTAAGATATCGTGTCCACAGACAGACAGACAGAGAGATGGACAGACAGACGACGCTGATAACGACAGTACCCTTTGGGGAAAATTTGCCCAAGGGATAAAAACGAACTCTTGACAATGGAAAAATGCGGTCTCCATGGAACTCGGAATTTATTTTTTTCAAATCGCATCTAAATTACATAGATTCGCACCTGATGGGTAGTGTATAGGGAAGATTCGCAAATCCATTTTACATCGGTGACTTTCTTTGGGTGGGAGGCAAGAAATTGTCAAATTAGCACTTTGATAATGTCATTCTCCATTCACAAAGACTTAATATGTTTTCTATACAGCGTAGATTCGCACATTGTTTTTGTTCTCCGGGACTTCTATTTGATTGATTTATCCGTCTATGTTAGATTCATTATGTATTTTTCAATCAATAGACTGAAAATAATTTCAAGCACACCAAAAAATTGACATTTTAATCTGAGAAGAATGGAATCATTAGACAAGTTAATATACATGTATTGTCTATTTATCTTAGATTCTCACATTGATTTTGTTCTTGATGACTTCAGAGAGAATCATTACATTTTCAGTGTAGATTCCGACAAACCCGGAGATTGGGAGAACCAAGGACAGCCTGTCTGTGTACTGACCTGTGATATCAGCTTATCAGTTACTGGTTTGTGAACCTGGTAATTTCACTTTGCCAAATCATTCAACCCTGGACAATATTTTGAACTGGTGATTGCTGGCATAATTTCATGTAATATTGACATTATTCTAAGCATAACAATACTTTCTTTGAATACTGGGAAAACTAAGTACAGTGATATTCTTCAATAGACTTCAGGTCCAGCCATAAGTGGTATAAATTTGGACAATGTAGATATAATCTTTCATGGAATACTGTACTAAATAGAATCTGACCTGGATAAAATAGGGCAAGGATAAAATTGGTCAAGGTCAGTCATATTCAGCACACCTCTGGAGCATTACCAGATGTACACAAAGTATTAATTTGGAAAGTCTAGCTATATCCTTCATGTTATATCATAATAAACAGTATATTACCTTGAAAAAATAGGTCAAGGTCAGTCAACTGGGATAGGCTTCTAGTCAATCACCAGTTTCATAATATATAGCAAATGCTAAAATTTGACCTTGATAAAATAGGTCAAGGTCAGTCATCTTCAGTACACATCTGGGCCTTCGCCAGATGTATACATAGTATTAATTTGGAAAGCCTAGCTATATTTCTTCATGTTAGTACATAATAAACAGTATATGACCTTGACAAATAGGTCAAGGTCAGTCAACTGGGATAGGCTTTTAGTCAATCACCAGTTGCATATATTATATGAATTTGGAGATCCTAGCTTTAATCCTTCAAAAAAATATATACTAGAATTTGACCTTGAAGAAATAGGTGAAGATCAGTTATTTTTAATAGGCTTCTGACCCTTCACCAGATGCATACGTGGCATGAATTTAAAATACCTGACTATAATCGTTCTTAAGATATAGTGTCCACAGACAGACAGACAGAGACAGGGTTCGCACAGCTGGGAAAGATCAAAATTCCAGGACATTTCCAGGACAAAATTGTTGTTTTCCAGGACAAAGTTGCATGCATGATTACTTAATAAAAAAAACCCCTGATTATCTCCCCTGTTGTCACCAGGAAGTATGAAATACACGTGGAATATGGCTCCGTTTTCGGCTTGAAATATTTGTCACTAAAACGAACAATTCATTCAGAGATAGAGATTCTAATCTAAAGGACAACGGATGGGTAAATAATCGTACAAATTCAATCTTAAAACGATATTATGCCTGAATCGGCCGTGGAAGAGCCAAAGAAAGATGTGATAGTTCGATTACTCCGCATATTTTGTCGCTCACGCTGATAGCAGGATTCGTGCTTTGCACCTTTCGCGCAACTTTTCACGGCACTTTCCCCCATATTTCCAACATCGAACGTGTTTTGGCAAAGCCTGCATTTCGCTCTGTGCAAAGGCTCCTTGAGGTGCCAGTCCCGGTAGTCCGGATGACTCGGCCACGAAGAATTAAAATGACAAAGGCGTGACATGTCATTCCACATTTCTCTCTCAGATTAATGATCGGAGGTTTCCGTGAATATCCGTCACCATGGGAGCCCAGTGACGGATGTCTCAATTCGATATTTGATTGGCCGAGAAGTTTTACTATATTTACTACGAATGTTTATGAATGAATTGGCGCGTCAGTGAACTGGGGAATCCCCCGACAGCGATGACCGATCGTTGGAGTGAGCATTTGCCGACGGATGATTCGCAGCACAGTAATTTTATTGATTTTCCAGGACTTTCAAGGACACATACTATTTTTCCAGGACTTTCCAGTACTGGAAAGCATAATTTTATTTTTCCAGGACATTTAAGGACATTCCAGGACTGTGCGAACCTTGAGAGAGATGGACAGACAGACGACGCTGATAACGACAGTACCCTTTGGGGAAAATTTGCCCAAGGGATAAAAACGAACTCTTGACAATGGAAAAATGCGGTCTCCATGGAACTCGGAATTTATTTTGTTCAAATCGCATCTAAATTACATAGATTCGCACCTCATGGGTAGGGAAGATTCGCAAATCCATTTTACATCGGTGACTTTCTTTGGGCGGGAGGCAAGAAATTGTCAAATTAGCACTTTGATAATGTCATTCTCCATTCACAAAGACTTAATATATTTTCTATACAGCGTAGATTCGCACATTGTTTTTGTTCTCCGGGACTTCTATTTGATTGACAAAAAATTGACATTTTAATCTGAGAAGAATGGAATCATTAGACAAGTTAATTTATTGTCTATTTAGCTTAGATTCTCACATTGATTTTGTTCTTGATGACTTCAGAGAGAATCATTACATTTTCAGTGTAGATTCCGACAAACCCGGAGATTGGGAGAACCAAGGACAGTCTGTCTGTTTTACTGACCTGTGATATCAGCTGATCAGTTACTGGTTTGTGAACCTGGTAATTTCACTTTGCCAAATCATTCAACCCTGGACAATATTTTGAACTGGTGATTGCTGGCATATTTTCATGTAATATTGACAACAACACTTTCTTTTAATACTGGGAAAACTAAGTACATATGTATAAAATTATGTCACTCATCACCAGTTCAAAATATTCTCTCCTTGTTCTCCTAATGTCTGGGTTTATTTTTGTTCTCCCAATGTCTGGGTTTGTTTTTGTTCTCCCAATGTCAGGGTTTGTCCTTGTTCTCCCAATGTCCGGGTTTGTTCTTGTTCTTCCAATGTCTGGGTTTGTTCTTGTTCTCCCAATGTCAGGGTTTGTTCTTGTTCTCCCAATGTCTGGGTTTGTTCTTGTTCTCCCAATGTCAGGGTTTGTTCTTGTTCTCCCAATGTCTGGGTTTGTTCTTGTTCTCCCAATGTCTGGGTTTGTCCTTGTTCTCCCAATGTCTGGGTTTGTTCGAGGACTAATGTGGATAAACCAAATTTCAAATTGATCATGTTTATTTGATCCAAAATTTTCTTTGCATTCCGTCGCTTCAATCAGATTTACCTGCAACAGAAACTGTTGCCCTTGATCGTCTGTCTCAAAGTACACACAAATTGCCTTACGGAGACAAAACGTATTATTAAATCTACATGTAGTGGCTTCTGCAAGTAAATATATAAAAAAATAAAATATATAATCGCAGTTTAGTTACAAATATATTTACTACAAACAAGAAGTAACTGAAATATATGTGAACAAGGCTATACTCATATTAATTACCCAGAACACCTGAGAAAATACCGCTATAGACAGGGGACAGCCAGGCTCAGGGATACATCTCAACATGATACATTTATCACATAATGCTAGAAACAGGGGATATCTGGGCTCAGACATACATATCAACATAATACCCTTATCACATACAAACAGGGTATATCTGGGCTCAGAGATACATATCAACATAATACCCTTATCACATACAAACAGGGTATACCTGGGCTCAGACATATCAACATAATACCCTTATCACATACAAACAGGGTATATCTGGGCTCAGAGATACATATCAACATAATACCCTTATCACATACAAACAGGGTATATCTGGGCTCGGAGATACATATCAACATAATACCCTTATCACATACAAACAGGGTATATCTGGGCTCAGAGATACATATCAACATAATACCCTTATCACATACAAACAGGGTATATCTGGGCTCAGAGATACATATTACCCTTATCACATACAAACAGGGTATATCTGGGCTCAGAGATACATATCAACATAATACCCTTATCACATACAAACGGGGGATATCTGGGCTCAGAGATACATCTCAACATTAATCACATAATGCTATAAACAGGACTCTAGGTTCAGAAATATACGTCAACATGATACATTTATCACACAATGCTATAAACAGGGGATATCTACAGGCCTGCAAGTGGCTCACAGTGAAAATATAGGAGAAAATGTAGGAGGAATTTTCTTAATAAAATATAGGAAAATATAGGAAATAAGGAGTGCAAGACACATTGTGTAGTTCAATCTTTCTGGTATTTAATCAAATTATTTCCAATGAATGTGGTTATAGTGGTGGCGATTGAGAAGACTCGTTCTGCTGATTGGTAAAAAAAAAAGAACAGATTTAAATGTTTTCATATTTGCCATGCGAAGCGAGGCAAAACTAGTTTTCTCTAAAGTATTTGCTCATGCCAATTTGACTCATTTCAGAGCATTGCTGAAAGTTTTCATGAGAAAAACTCAGAATATAGGAAATATATGAGGTTTTGAGGAAAATATAGGAATGACTCAAAAATATAGCAAAATATAGGAAATATAGGAGGCTTTGCAGGCCTGTATCTAGGCTCAGAGAATATACCTCAACATAATACCATTATCACGTACTGCTATAAACAGGCGATATCTAGGCTCAGAAATACACACATGTATCAACATAATACCTTTATCACATAGTGTTATAAACAGGAGATTTCTAGGTTCAAAAGTATACCTCAACATCATACATTTATCACATAATGCTATAAACGGGTGATATCTAGGCCTCAACATAATACCTTAATCACATAATGCTGTAAACAGGATATCTAGGCTCAGAAATATATCTCAACATAATACCATTATCACAGAACAAGTAAGAGAATTGCTACAAAATAACACAATAATGTAAATAAAAAAAGGCACATATAAGATGAAGATATCACAGATTCTGTGCAGTAGCTGTTCAGTTTGAACACAACATGGAAGCAATCAGAGATTGCTCAATTGTATGCCCCCCCCCCCCCACTTCCGTTTTAATCTGACACTGCCCCGCCATTGTTCTGTTCTGTATTGGTCTGTGGAGGACCATTTTCCCGGTCCAAATCGGTTATGGACTGAGATTCAACCTGGACAAATAAATATATCCCATTCACTTAGGTTTGATGAACGAAGGGCCATAACTCTTGACAATATAACCGAAAGCAGAGAAACTTCACGCTGCACAACTATGGGGCATTGACCACATATCATGCAAATTCCATTCTTGTCCATACAATATTAACCGAGATCCAGCCCGGACAAGTCCCAATTCACAAAGATTTCAAGAACAAAAGGGCCATAACTCTTGAAAATATACGCGAAACGCGAAGAAACTTCACCCTGCACAACTACAGGGCACTGACCATCTATCCTGCAAATTCCATACTTGTCCATACAATATTAACCGAGATCCAGCCCGGACAAGTCCCAATTCACAAAGACTTGATGAACAAAGGGCCATAACTCTTGAAAATATACGCGAAACGCGGAGAAACTTCACGCTGCACAACTACAGGGCACTGACCACACACCCTGCAAATTTCATAATTGTCCATACAATATTAACCAAGATCCAGCCCGGACAAGTCCCAATTCACGGAGATTTCAGGAACAAAGGGCCATAACTCTTGAAAATATAAGCGAAACGGGGCGAAACTTTACGCTGCACAACTGTGGGGCACTGACCACATATCATGCAAATTTCATACTTGCCCATACAATATTAACCAAGATCCAGCCCGGACAAGTCCCATTCACAGAGATTTCAGAAAAGGGCCACAACTCTTGAAAATTATACCGGAACTCAGAAAAAACTCTACGCTGCACAACTACGAGGCACTGGCCACATTCCATGCAAGTTTTAATCCTGTCCATCAAATATTAACCGAGATATCGCGCGGACAAGAAATGCGGACGGACGGATGGACGGATGGACAGATGGACAAAGTGATCGCTATATGCCCCCCCTCTAATTATTATATGTCCACAAAACACAAAACTGTTCAAACAGTTCGGGAATGGCCACAGCATTGATATTTGTCAGATCATAGAAAAAGAAAACAGTTGGTGTAAAACAAACATGTACCAGTATTCACTGGAGAGAAACACCATTGCATTGATGATATGGATAAGGGCTTCCATGCTTGATTCCTTGTTTCCCATCAGCTACGTGCACATCATTTACCTACTTCTCATTTTTCTCATTATTCCATTAATTTTCATTATTTGCTGTCTGTCCTACTTCTCGCTCTGAAAATGCTGAAATGAGAAACATAATTAAGCCAACCTCATTTGACATCCTCCTCAAAAACACATCAAATCTGAGGATGGACATGATGGAAAAGGCAAGATTGAAGAAGATATGCTGCTGTGGAAAATTCCATCAGGGAAGTTAACTCATTTAGTTCAATTATCCTCAAAACAGCCGGTCATATGATGCCGGCTCGAATTTATTTCAAATAATGAGTACTGAATAATGAAAAGTAAGACCCCACCCACATCACAGTCTGACGGAAGACAAGGAATCAAGTGTCATTCAGCCTAATAACAGTATATAGGATATAGGACTAACGAGAGAATAATGTTCTCAACAAAACTGTAGAGAACAGAATACAAAAGTCAAATTTGGGCCCAGTCAAATGTCTGGAGATAAACAATTACTGGAGCAGTCATCACATTCAAGAATATACATGTATACTAAAATCTTACTCTACAGAAATATAGACACATACTCTTCATAGTTCGGAGAGAGTATATCAACCAGAACAAGATGGCAACACGGGGTAAACTTGGGTGTGAATGCCTGACCGGTTTCGAACTCGTTGGTTCTCATCAGAGGCTAAAGAGAAGGGTCAAAAACACAGCTATTTATATGCTGGAGAGGTTGGCCGTTGTGGTCAACGGTTGGCCGTTGGTAGGCTATTGTAAACAAAAAGTTGGCCGTTGGGTCGGCTGGTTGTTGGGTTGGCCGTCGGGCAGACCAGAGGGTCGGCGGGTTGGCCGTTAAGTCATAGAAAGGACCTGGGGGGTTGGCCGCTGGGCCAAACCTCTAAGGGGAGATTGGCAAAAGACCCTAAAGAATAACACAAGGCGGTAAATGGGTAGGGTGAGAAGAGAGTTTACTTCTGATACTCTTCTAACAGTAGTACATCTAAAAACGAGTCCCAATATCCGGGGATCAAGGTGGTGTCCTCATAGTTAAAGTCCGTGTCGATGTTACACAGGAACATCGCTTCCCCGATAATGTTACTGAGCGTGTTGTCAGGTTGGGGAGATGGGCGGTCGAAGATGGATCCGCTGGGGACTTCAATGCTGGAAGGTTCCATGTGCGCAGTGTCCGGGGTAGTCGTTGGCCAGTTGTCGATGGTGTCCACGGCGTGTCTGTTTGTGGTGTTCATGGGCACCGGGGCGGAGGTGTCAGCAGGCTGGTTAGTCCTGTTGTCCGATGTGCTGGTGCTTGGCTGGTTGAAATCACACACGGCCGAGTGTATATTGAAGTTACGTTTCCGTTTATAAACTTTGCCACACCGGCATGTGGTGAAGCCGGATTCTCGGTGTGTGATTCGGACGTGCCGACTGAGTGCAGTTTTGTCCGAAAAGGTTTTGGGACAAAGTTTGCACTTGCGTTTCCTCATGATTCCAGTGGTGGAAAGTGGAGGACTGGCGAGACAATCGTCGTTAGGTATGACGTCATAAAGAGTATGGACTGCTAAGATCCAAGATCTCCTACCCCCCACTCAGGAGGGGTGTTAGCGGGATGAGTTACGCCAACTTAATAACTCCCTGCACATATCGAAACTGCGCTTTTTGCCCCAAACTGATCAAAGATCGTTTTCTCGTTAGCAGCCACACTGGCTTACGCTATCGAGCCAACCTTATGGCCAACTGCTGCACCCAGAATGTGATCTACCTTCTTACGTGCACCAAGTGCTCCAAACAATATGTTGGAGAAACTAAACGCACATTCCACGAACGGATCCGTGAACACTTCAACGACACACGGAACCGTAGTGACAATCCGGCACCAAGACACTTCTGGTCCCCGGGACACTCTGTCAACAACATCAGTTACCAAATCATTGAAGTACTGAAGACAGATCCGTCATTAGACTCCAGCACCACTTCGCGTCGGCAACGCGAAGTCCACTGGATTTACCAGCTGCACACCAAAGCTCCAGTCGGCCTTAATGAAAAGGAATAGACACACAATGTCATCTCCTCTACATACTCTTCATATTTAATGTGCCTACGGTAAGTTCCCTAAGTATTCGCGACTCTAAGTAAATTCGAAAACGGGCATTTTTCGCCAAGTCACGTGACACTGTTCCCTAAGTAATCGAAAACGGACCATTCGCGAAAAACCGCGGTCCTAACTATTCGAAAATCCCCCATTTATCGTGGTCGCGAGATTGATAATATTATGTAGTTGTGAGATGGAAAAACTTCCAGATCAACAAGTTTCCTTAGAATTAGATTTGATAAACGTTGCAAACTTTTTGAGCATTTTGAACATAACCAATTGTAACAACTAAGTTGATTTTCGTTATGTCTCAAACGAAATGTATCCAATGTTTAAACCGTGATGATTTCTCATGGTCATTAAATTGAGAATATTGCCGGTATACGGGGACGTGCGATATTAAGCATTGCCGATTGAAGAGAGCATACGTTCGATATTATACTGAAAATATCAAAATGAAGAGCTGGAAGTTACGTTTCATTCGGTCTTAACAAAATATAATGCTGAAGTTTGACCGAACATTTGAACTACGGATTTTCTTAGTTGCGGGGTAGAGATTTACGATCAACCCCAAGTTGCATTAATTTTGGCGACTGTAATATGCCATGTGCGCCTCACCCAAAAATCAGAAACGCGCCTGTTTGGGTCCGACTTCGGATTTTTTTTCCTAAGACACGAATGTTGAGATTCCCAGCTATGATAGTGAAAACATATTTTGTACTGTTCAGACAAAAATAATTTAGAAACGTATCATTTCCAACGAACGCGGCGATTCAGAATATTTTACGGCCGTGGAATTCGCGGTGATGCATATACCAAAAGAAGTTTGCGCTCTTGTATTCAACTTTTCAGGAGCAAGCAATACTACAGATTTATTCTCTTCAATCACCCCTGGATAAAATAGAAATGAGGATATTATTCAGAGAATTATCATGAAAGGAAAGCTGTGACGTGCAGGATTAACTGTGACATATGGATGCATCGGAATCTTCATAGCCGTAAAAAGTGTGGAACGGCATCATTTTGCATGGTGTCATTGTTTCATGGTTTGCACGGGTCCTTAAAAGTTTGTAAAAGTGCATAATTTTTATATTGAAAATGAAAGTCCTTGAAAATTAGAATTTTGGAGTGAGTTTTGTTACACTATTAGTGAAGATATTACGGTACTTCTGATTTGATTATTGACACAAAAGTTGAATGTCGGAAGAGACGTTTACGTAAGATAGCCGAGATCATAGGCGGTAATTTGATGGTTTCGTCACCATCATCTATCGATCTGTCTTTCATCAGAAATGTTCCAGAATACATTTACATCTGAAATAGATTGAACCAATTTTCTGAGAGATCGTGGATTGACGCGGGTCATGTTAGGCCTATACTAGTATATACTTGAATAAAACTGGGTAAACAAGTGAGTGTATGGCCAAAAATGAGAGAATAGCTGCAGTCGAGCCATATTTCAAGACAGAAAATGATCTGAGAGAGCTAAAAGGGAATTCTTTTTCAGCTTTGAAACATTTTAATTTTTCATGAGAGTCGTGATCTCACTGTTACGAAGGCATAATACATTGAGGTTGTGTTGGCTGAATATATTACGAAGCAGGAACCGTGTACAAGCGCAAGTTTGGCCCACGTGCCATGCTATCCAAGTGTTGATCACGTGATGTTATTGCAACTCCGTATGGCGGGAAAATGTACAACCAACACGTGGCATGTTGAAACTTTCATTCTACCATGTCTACAGACCCCACCCAATTCTATGAAAGTACTTTCATACATTGTTATTAAAGGATCGAAGGGATACAGTGAATTGTTAGAATGGGCAAGCAATTCATGTCTTTCGTTTAGCCGCTATTCATTACGGGATGAGCTCGTTCCAGCTGGGAAGATTGTATATCGTCTCAGACGAGTTGGCCCTGATATGGGTTTCAGTCGAGTTGGCCCTGATATGGGAATTCAGATAGTGTCGGGCGCTTGCTTAATTTGCTGTTCGTTTCATTGACATAAACAGTTTGAAAAGCCCTTCCACAATATTTCCCTATGAAGAGCAATCAAGAAATTATTAGGTTTGATTCTCAATCTGAAAATGACGTAATCTGTGTTTCTTCATTAGATCGTTATATGTTTTCCCGTAAGTTTACATCATTGGCGTCACTGGGATAGTTGGGCCTAGTCTTCTCGGCCGTGAAAAAATTCTGCAAGAGTTCAAGCATGTCCTGAAGAGAAAATAAAGAAAATATGAGAATGTCTTTAGAGTGACAGAAAATGCCCTTGCCAAGTATGTACTAATACAAGGATATACGCGAATTTGTGATTTAAAATTGGCCGGGCGTCCGATGAAACTAATCTCTTCATTTTCAACCGATCATTGCAGTCAATTATTCGAACCTAATAATAATGCTTAAAGAGCAAAAAGAATGCTTTATTTATCCATTGATCAATTGCGAAATATTGCCTGACAAATCTAAACGCACAACAAACATTTCATGGGTTTTGCTTCGGGGTTTTGCTTCGGGGTTTTCCCTCGACCACACGTGTTCGTACCACTGAACTTCGCCGAAGTATATTAGGCTTCATTCTACACACAAAGTATAGTGAATGTCTCGTGGTTGTCGATCTTATATCATTTAAGAGTGCTGTCTGGGGTAAATATCACAAAATTAAAGAAACACCACAGTCGACGTATTGTGACCTTTCATTGTCGAACGGTATGGGCATTTAATATGGGGACTCTAATTTACGAAAACGTCCGTTTTTCTAAACTGACCTGCACAAACTATTCGGAAGTGGTCAGTTTTTCACGACTGCGATATTCACTTCCGGTCACGAATACTTAGGGAACTTACCGTACTTCAAGTATATGATAATGTGCAATTGCAATTCATGTTAATGTATAATTCATCGATTCGTATATATGGATATTATTCTACAATATAGATAAATTTGTTTAAAAAATATGCTCCCTTCCAAAATGGGCAGCATAATTTCAAATAAATAAATCACATTATGTAAATTTATGTATTAATGGTGAAAACTGGACGGATGAAGGACATTCAGCAAAAACATATCATATCAGATATCATGGTCATTCTGTTCACTTTCAATTGAAAATATAAATAACAATTAAGTCAATAGTATTTGTACCATTATGGTACTAGACAGGTTCACAACTCAACAGTTTATGCCAATGGTTTTCAGATATGTGTCTGTTCCGACAGTTTCTGCTGATGGATAACTGTAACTATATACGATAGTTTGTCAATAAACCAAAACATTTGCCAACAATTCATTCATATAACATTTGTCAACATACCACTGCTCACTTGTCAATAAATCACTCCTGTGTCATCACATCAATAACCGATGGATCATGTCCACAAATTAAAAATCACTTGTCAATATTAACCAGAACATTTGTCAACATTTCATTCATATAACATTTGTCAACATACCACTGCTCACTTGTCAATAAATCACTCCTGTGTCATCACATCAATAACCGATGGATCATGTCCACAAATTAAAAATCACTTGTCAATATTAACCAGAACATTTGTCAACATTTCATTCATATAACATTTGTCAACATACCACTGCTCACTTGTCAATAAATCACTCCTGTGTCATCACATCAATAACCGATGGATCATGTCCACAAATTAAAAATCACTTGTCAATATTAACCAGAACATTTGTCAACATTTCATTCATATAATATTTGTCAACATACCACTGCTCTCTTGTCAATAAATCACTCATGTGTCATGACATCAATAACCGATGGATCATGTCCACAAATTAAAGATCACTTGTCAATAAACCAGGACATCTGTCAACAATTCAACTCCATGAACACTTGTCGATAAAATAGACAACGAATCAATAAATCATAGATCAAACATCAATAACAGACCACTTTGCCCCCCCAATAATTATTGTGACTGAAGGGCCTTGACATGGGCCGAAAATTACTTAGAGAATTGTCTGCAATTTCATAATTTTCTGGGCGAGTACCCCGACCTGCCTTTTTCCTTCACTTGTCCAAATTTGCAAAGTGCTAACTTCTTCTCAGTGTTTGTCCCATTTGATAGATTCAACTCCAGCACAGTCTTCGTGAATTATCAGTTTCACCTGATATCCACCTCTCTTTTTCGATACGTGAATCAGCGCCGGGAATTGCTGCTTTTGGCACCCACAACTTCAAACAATTAATCTTGGCATTGATGAAGTGACCTTTTCTTGCAGAAGTGTTAGAAGTTGACTTTGAATTAAACTGAAGATGGTTTCATCTGAACACCAATATTTGAAGAAGATTATTATTACTATTTATTTTTTCTACCTTTGAAAGAATTAGGAAGGAGGCAATTTTGAAAAATTTCACCCTAAATTCTTCACTGAAAATGTGCCAAAGTGTGTGAATAAAGGGTAAATTTTCAACATTTCCCTGGGGATGATCCCCGCACCACCTGCGTACGTATCCTCAAATCGATTTATCTATATAATGAACTGAGAACAGGCTCAGCACCAACCTATGCAATAATGCATGCTTTACTCTTACTGGCCCTTCTGGTTTCAACTTCTTGTTCCCTGTTCCGCCCATTCCTTTCCACAATGCTATCAGTTCTACTACCAATGGATGATCTTGATTGGCTGAGATTTGTCTGATTTGAATAACTTGGATGGTTTTGATTGACTGGTTCTTCGGTGATGGTGGGCTGCTCTGATTGGTTGGAGTTGTTCCTCTCATGCTCTGGTTGGATTATCTCGCCATCCCCTGCAGTTGCTGCTGATTGGCTGTCAGGTTTGTGGTCTTCATCAGGGGTGACAGAAGCTTGGTTTTGATTGGCCACATTTCCATCCTTGGGCTTGAACGTGGTCAGATTTCCACCATCATCAGTATGATCAACTGTGTTGGTATCAGATTTGACAGAAATATTTGGAGTGCTCTCTGCTGGCCCTGAATCCGGTCTCATTTTGTTCATGGTAGGTGTTTGTTCTGGCTCTGGTGATATATGTTTATCACCAGGAGTGGGGGATGTGATTGCAGAAACTCGACTGGGTGAGATGTTACTTAGTCGTTTCACTATCACTTTGCGCTGTGCTGCAGTAGGCTGTTTGGCAATCTTCTTTCTCGATGTGCGGCGTCTTTCCACTACAAAATAAGAGTTATAATATCTTCATGAAGTTCAACGCAGCAAGGAAGCAATCAGAGATTGCTCAATTGTATGCCCCCCTTCCGCTTTAATCCGACACTGCTCCATCATTGTTCTGTTTTGTATTGGTCTGTGGAGGCCTAATTTGGCTAATTATAAAAATTCTGTTTCAGTCACTTTTTTCGGCATGCCTCGCATAATACATGTACATATTCCACCCGGGACTTTTGCCAAATTCAAAAATGTGACCTGGTTATGAGACCTACATTCCTTGGGAGTATATTGTGGTGAAATTATGAAGCGATCGTGAACTTTGAATTTTGCATCCAATTCACTCTTTTTGGAGCAATTTCATACTTCAGGACCTATGTGATCTACTTTGGAATGTGCTTTGGACAAATAAATATATCCCATTCATTTAGGTTTGATGAACAAAAGGCCATAACTCTTGAAAATATAACCAAAAGCAGAGAAACTTCACGCTGCACAACTATGGGGTACTGACCACACATCATGCAAATTCCATAATTGTCCATACAATATTAACCGAGATCCAGCCCGGACAAGTCCCAATTCACAAAGATTTCAAGAACAAAAGGGCCATAACTCTTGAAATATACGCGAAACGCGGAGAAACTTCACACTGCACAACTACAGGGCACTTACCACATATCCTGCAAATTCCATACTTGTCCATACAATATTAACCGAGATCCAGCCTGGACAAGTCCCAATTCACAAAGACTTGATGAACAAAGGGACATAACTCTTGAAAATATATGCGAAACGTGAAGAAACTTCACGCTGCACAACTACAGGGTACTGACCACATACCCTGCAAATTTCATAATTGTCCATACAATATTAACCAAGATCCAGCCCGGACAAGTCCCAATTCACGGAGATTTCAGGAACAAAGGGCCATAACTCTTGAAAATATAGGCGGAACGGGCGGACAGACGGACAGACGAACGGACGTACCCACATTCGAACCTTAAGTGGTTACAATTGTGCAACATTGTAACGAAACATTGTTGAAAGTTGGCTGCAATGTTGCACAATAATACCACTGATGGATGTTTAGTTCAAAAACACCAAGAAAAAAACAGTGTTTTAAAATCGTTTCTTATAGAGAAAACACTGTTTTAAAATCGTTTCTTATAGAGAATATCCATCATTAAAACACTGATTGTAGAGAATTGCACAAGGCATTCTTAGGTGGTTAACCACTTTAGAAGAAACATGAGGCAGCACCTAAAAGGTGCAACAACCCCTCAGCCAGACAGTTTTAGTCAGTGTATATTGGTACACAATGAATGAAAAATGCATATGTAAAAGCCTGAAAGATTTGGTTGAATGCAGAAGATGCTTTAGCAGTGGCTTGTAAAAGATTAAAATATGATAAATTCAGTGTGGGATGTTGGATGCATTGAAGGATTATAATAAATATTTTGACATAGCGCGTGCGAAAAATACGGTGGAAGAACAGAAATATTCTGAACAAAAACAAAAGGCTTCAAGCCATTTTGGCTTTGAACCCTAATAATAATCTAAACAATAATAAAAGTCTTTGATAGCAATAACTGTATGAATCCCTGTGTATCTGTTGATTGTCTGTCTCTTTCCATCTGTGATCAAGCAGAGGATGAGGATGGGTGGATGGCAATCCAAACAGCCTTGTGATATGAATAATATGTTTCATGGACACCAAATTGTATATCTGTGAGTTTGAAATTGGTGAAAATCTGGTCAATGGTTGTCGTAAGATCTGTGGTTGCATGGGGTGTGGATTAAGGGAAAGAGCCCATGCTCTTGGAAGAAGTCGCTTATCTTGGTTGTTTCAGCCGAGTCGACAGCAAAGTCATTGTTGAAGTCTCCAAGTATGACAACATTAGTCGCTGAACAGTGGCTCCTTAGTGATGTACATGTAGAAAGTCCGCCCAATCAGAGAAACCAGTTCTGTCATTCATCGTAAGTTTCTTGATGCACTGATGATGTATATCAAATTTTACATCGAGCACTTGAACGGTATCAGAGAGAGATCATTAATGATTTTGCATAAATTAAAGATGGCCGCCTATCCTTCCGGTCATTCAGAGGAACTGATCTTCATTGCAAGTGTCTTGATACATCGATGCTGTACACCAAGTTTCATATAGAACACTTAAATGGTATCCGAGATATATATCATTAAAGATTTTGCATAAATTAAAGATGGCCACCAAGATTTCCACCCAATCAGAGAAACCAGTTCTGTCAATCATCACAAGTCTCTTGCTGCATTGATGATGTTTACCAAATTTTATATCGAGCACTTAAACGGTATCAGAGAAACCAGTTCTGTCATTCATCGTAAGTTTCTTGATGCACTGATGATGTATATCAAATTTTACATCGAGCACTTGAACGGTATCAGAATGATTTTGCATAAAGTAAAGATGGCCGCCTATCCTCCCGGTCATTCAGAGGAACTGATCTTCATTGCGAGTGTCTTGATACATCGATGCTGTAAACCAAGTTTCATATAGAACACTTAAATGGTATCCGAGATATATATCATTAAAGATTTTGCATAACTTAAAGATGGCCACCAAGATTTCCACCCAATCAGAGAAACCAGTTCTGTCATTCATCATAAGTCTCTTGCTGCATCGATGATGTTTACCAAATTTTATATCGAGCACTTAAACGGTATCAGAGATAGAGATCATTAATGATTTTGCATAAATTAAAAATGGCCGGCCATCCTTCCCGCCTCTCAGAAGAATTGATGTGGTTATTCAGTGTAAGTCAAGTCTCTTGATACATCGATGCTGTATACCAAGTTTCGTATAGAACACTTCAATGGTATCAAAGAAATACATCATTAAAGATTCTGCATAAATTAAAGATGGCCGCCAAGGCTTTCACCTAATCAGGAAAACTGGTTTGGTCATTCCTTCAAAGTTTCTTGATGTATCGATAATCTCTACAAAGTTTCACACTGAACAGCAAAATGGTTTCCGAGATACACAAGATTCATGGTTTCGCATAAATTAAAGATGGCCGCCAAAGTTTCCACCCAATCGGGTCCAGATTCAATAGGGTTCTGGGTAATGAGCATATGGATGTGCACGGCAAGTTTGGTGTGCCTGGGGTAAGTCGTTCTAAAGAAAGCTTGGTAACGAGAAGTTTCGTATAGAACACTTCAATGGTATCAAAGAAACACATCATTAAAGATTCTGCATAAATTAAAGATGGCCACCAAGGCTTTCACCTAATCAGGAAAACTGGTTTGGTCATTCTTTCAAAGTTTCTTGATGTATCGATAATCTCTACAAAGTTTCACACTGAACAGCAAAATGGTTTCCGAGATACACAAGATTCATGGTTTCGCATAAATTAAAGATGGCCGCCAAAGTTTCCACCCAATCGGGTCCAGATTCAATAAGGTTCTGGGTCATGAGCATATGGATGTGCACGGCAAGTTTGGTGTGCCTAGGGTAAGTCGTTCTAAAAAAAGCTTGGTAACGAGAAAGCTGTGATGGTTTCGCATAAATTAAAGATGGCCGCCAAAGTTTCCAACCAATCGGGTCCAGATTCAATAGGCTTGTGGTTGACCACCCAACAATTCTGTATACCAAATTTGAAGTCTCTAGAAGGAACGGTTCGGTTTCTAGATCGATCACAAGAATTGTTGACGACCGGACGACCGGACGACCGTACAACCGGACGACCGGACGTCCGGACGACCGGACGTACATGCCAACGACAAGACCCCGCAGCCTAATAGGCTGAGGGGTAAAAACCACTTAAGACGTCCTTATACGCATGAATGACCGCTTAAGGTATCAAATGCAAGAACGGACAGACAGACAGACAGACGGACGGACAAAGCGATCGCTATATGCCCCCCCTCTAGTTAGAGGGGGGGCATAATAAATTTCTGATCGTCTTCCGAATAATCCAGGTTTGTCAATTTTCCATAATTGCATCAAATCCATATTAAGTTGATCCGGACTGATGTCGTGATATAAACAAATCTGGACAACTAGTAATCCAGGCTGTCATCAGTAATATGTATTGTCTGTTGTGCAGACAAAACAGACCTTGTCATCATTAACTGTTCTAACAATTCAATCACAGGAAGTTAAATTTCCCACCATAAAATCTGGGGGTGATTGATCTTATTGGAAGTTGACAAAATGTATGAGAAGCATGCATATAATAATTGACTTTAGAGGCTGATCAAATTTATTACAGCCACTGATTGAATTTTGTCCCCAAAAATTAGGGGTGACTTGAGTTTGATGGGGGGATTGAATTATTAGAAGGATTACCGTAATGATTCTTCTGACATATAACCTCAACTGTATCACTGCTAGGATTTTGAATTCCTAGTTCACATAACTACACTTGTGCCATGACCTATCATATAATTATTCATTATATCTCTACATGGTGTTCAGAATTTTAACCTTCTTTCACCAAATTTGTGCACAGGACTTTAACTGTATGCACTGGTGTCATTTCGTCACTATTTCATACACATCATTCTGATGAATTAACCAGAACTGATTTCTGTAGTTCACATGACCTCAACTGTTAGTACCAGTTGTGTCGGGACCTCATCATGCTCACAGCAAAAATATTTCTGGGCTTTAGCTAAAATTTCTTACAAAAGAATTGACATTTTGTCTTTTTAAAGACAGCAAATTTTATCAGAAGAAAAATGAGGGTAACAACAAACACGTTGAATAAATTTTTGCCTGCTCTTTAAAAAAAGAAAAAATCGTTCTTTTTCTTCACATAGGTCGAAAGTATTTTTTTATCCAAGAAAATTTATGGATGAGACACTGATAAGAAATATAATCTTGAATTTTCTTATTTTTCAATTATATGACAAATATTAAGAAAACTCAAGATCATATTTGTTATCGTCTCCCATCCTTGAATTTTCTTGGGCAAGATAAATTGAAAAAAAAAAATTCAATATATAGGAGCAGCCGAAATGTTCTTCAATACATATATCTATTTTTGTGTAATTTCACTCATTTGTCATCTAATGTTCTGTCTTGAAAAATGCAAACTGTAATTTCTTAATTAAGAATTTTGAAGAAAAATACTAGAAAATATATTTTAGTGTGAAATACTGACCTGATTTGCGTGTGCGTCGTTCGGATGACCTGAACTGTTTCATGATAGCCTGGTTATCCATGCTGGCCATGTTCTCTAACATGAGATTCTCTGTCTGACTGTCCATGGCCACGTGAGAGCTGGTCACATACTCGTTACTCAGTATGGTCACGCGGGACTGCTTCTGATGCTCTTCGCACAACCATATTGTCTTCCCATTGGGCAGATGACATCTGGGAGAGGGTGAACAAAATAATCACATTCTCAGACATTGTCAACACGAGTCAGAAACATGTCGGTTGAGGAGTTTAGGAAAATCTAATGGTATGGATGAAAATGAATAGAAGGGTGTGAGCACGGAGAAAACAAAACTGTATTACCAGTGCACATGCACATAAACCTGCAATGGCCACTCCATAGAAGACAAAGATGACTGAACTTGCTGACGAAAAACAACTAACAAATACTAATAAAAACAAGGTAACTTCGATCTCTGAAATCACAAATTGTGAAAATTTCCAGAATATCGCTTCACATGGAATTCTGAGTATTCGCGGAGGTTTCACACTCATGAAATAGGGTAAGTCAAACGTTATCATCATATCTGTGCCATATCCAGTTTCAATGTATCTCTGGTTCAACTTAGTAGAACAACACTGACCTCTGTCACTCGGGGGCAAGTTTTCAACATTAGCATGTATGTAAATAATTTTAGCCGATTTCATTTTGCTGATTTCACAGGAGGAAGTTAAATTGTGTTTTGTTCCTGCTGATGCTATCATAATATTTTCATGTGTTATATTGCACTCCAGATATATAAGCTGGATCTTCATCCATTAGGACACTAGTCCAATGTTATAATGACAGGTAACCTGCATGTTTATTCACACGAAGAATGCTATTTTACCAAGTTACTTTGGAAATCAAAATAAAATACATATTTAATCTCACCTGGCTAGCTTTCCCATGGCTCCACTATGATCTGCTTGCATGATATCCTGTCGGAGCTCATGGTATGTGTTCTGGAAGTCAGACTCCACTGCCTGAGGATTCTTCAAGCAAATAAAAGTATGCATGAGAAATTAACAGCGCAGATCTAGTTTTCCTAAGTGAAATTGAGTTCTGGTGACTCAAAATTCCAAAAGACAAAAAATATTGTGTCTCACATTACGAGGGAATGGACTTTTCGGCAATATTTTGGAGCCAATTTTTCTTAGAGCACTGAAACTTCACACATGATTATTTGTGATCATTATTTTGTGCATTCTTATCTTAAAATTTCATGAAACTCCTACCTAAATGTGATTCAAATTTCCCCAAAATGACTTTATCTCCAACAATTTTACATGTTAAATTATGACGTCATAGCAGCCAGTCTCAATATTACAACATTGCAAGCCCAATTTCATTGTGGTTTGAAAATAACATGTGAGGTATGGGAGATATTCTTTGATTCTGAGTAGATTTCCTTGCAATTTCAGAATAAAAATGCACAAATTACATATAGATACTGTGAGAAATTTGACTGTTCTAAGAAAAATTGGCTCAGACATATTAAAATCCTGTTCCCTCATAATGTCAGACAGACAGTAACAAGTTGTTTCATTTGGATAGAAGACAAACACTGATCTTACAGTGGTCAAGCTGACCATGGGAAATGGTACCTTACACAAGATAAGTGACCCAAAGAATGAATTGTATTCTGGGTTACAGTGTTTACCTGTTCTAGCCAATGGATGTACTAATGGTACCTTACACAAGATAAGTGACCCAAAGAATGAATTGTATTCTGTGTTACAGTGTTACCTGTTCTAGCCAATGGATGTACTAATGGTACCTTACACAAGATAAGTGACCCAAGGACACTAATCACCACACACTTGAGTATTTTTTCCAAAGAAGGAATTGTATTCTATGTTACAGTGTTACCTGTTCTAGCCAAAGGATGTACTAATGGTACCTTACACAAGATAAGTGACCCAAGGACACTAATCACCACACACTTGAGTATTTTTTTCAAAGAAGGAATTGTATTCTATGTTACAGTACGTATTACCTGCTCTAGCCAATGGATGCACTAATGGTACCTTACACAAGATAAGTGACACAAGGACACTAATCACCACACACTTGAGTATTTTTTCCAAAGAAGGAATTGTATTCTGTGTTACAGTGTTACCTGTTCTAGCCAATGGATGTACTAATGGTACCTTACACAAGATAAGTGACACAAGGACACTAATCACCACACACTTGTGTATTTTTTTCCAAAGAAGGAATTGTATTCTATGTTACAGTACGTGTTACCTGCTCTAGCCAATGGATGTACTAATGGTACCTTACACAAGATAAGTGACACAAGGACACTAATCACCACACACTTGAGTATTTTTTCCAAAGAAGGAATTGTATTCTGTGTTAGTGTTACCTGTTCTAGCCAATGGATGTACTAATGGTACCTTACACAAGATAAGTGACCCAAGGACACTATAATCACCACACACTTGAGTATTTTTTCCAAAGAAGGAATTGCATTCTGTTACAGTGTTACCTGTTCTAGCCAGTGGATGTACCTGTCACCATCCTGTCCTGCCATACAGTTCAGCATGATCTGTCTGTTATAACGGAGGATGGTGGTCACACGGGCCAGGTACGGGGAGTATCGCTCCAGTCGAGTCTGTCCAAACTCCTCAGAGGCAATCAATGGATCCGCACAACTATGCCAGCCCTTCAAGATCGGAGAAATATTAAACCGAAGAAAATCAAAAACATATCTTCCTGCATTGTTAATCTTTATATAAGAGTACATGTACATGTGGTACAAAGTTACCAAACATATGGTAAAGCCTCTAATTAAGTCAAACACAGGAAATGAAATTTCCCACAATATAATCAGAGGGTGATCAAATTTATTAAAAGATGCAGTTGGCAAAATGGTCTGAAGTCAAGCAGATAACCCATTATTTCTTTGTTATTTTCATCATTTAAAGGGCGATCAAATTAATTTGGGGTGATTGAATTCTAATAGGGTGATTGAATTCTAATAGGGTGATTGAATTATCCGAGGATTTACCACAGCACATTCTTCTGAGATAGAACCAAAATTATTATGAGTACTTCAAACATCATCTGGTGGAATGAAGAGAGAATTTTAGTCACTTAGAAAGTGATCGCATAACAGTATTTTCATTATTTTGAAATTACATTATCTTAGTATAGCACAGATTCTAGTGCAGAAAATTGGTGGAGTCCCTTGCAGGATTTGAATCAGCGAACACTAGAGTAAGGCAGTAAGTCGGTGATCTAAACGACTCGGCCAATGGATCGCCCACAAAAATAGGTTGTAGCAGACCGGTATTCTTGAAAGCAAGCACACAGTACCTCTCTCATTACTGCAATGACACAGCTCTGATACTAAGATAGTATTATCCCAAAATAACGAAAATACTCTTATAATCTAGAATGGATACACCCAATATTGTGTTGATCAACACAAAAGTTGTTTCCCTTGATGTGACATTCAACAGTTATCCCCCCTGATGTGAAAAGTGCAAACCACAGGTCAGGATACATCAACAAATGAACTAGAACATAATTCATTAACAAACATGAAGCTGCGCTATCCAAACCCCTCGGCTCTGAACCCCAGCTATTATAATAAGGGTGTCTCTACCAATTGATTGGCTTGTGGGAAGAAATATTTACCCATGGTATTGTAAGTGTACTTTCTTTGAAAAAAAAAAAAGTTTTCCTCCCCTTAAATTAATTTGTTTCTTGAATAAATTGAAAGAGCTGTATCGATGTCTCACCAAAACAACAGTACACATGGCTAGATAAATACAGTACATGTATACTAAATGGCACATGTATGTCATTTCAAAACAGATTTGCAAGCATTCTTTGCATTGTCTAAGAGAATAAATGAATAAATCAGTCATCCAATCAATAAATAAATGTGATAGTATACTAACATGATAATAGAAATAATATGCAAACTTAACATAGGAATTAGTGGATTTTGTTAGACAAGGGGCATAACTCTGCAAAATACTTTCTGACACGACTCATTTTCGATAGGCATCTAGTTCAGGTCAAGAGAAACAACTGTATCACGTTAGGATGTTGTATATGGAACGGTTCTGAAATTATCACAATAAGAAATCATAAATGGATTTTTATTTGTAAAAAGGGGCATAACTCTGCAAAATATTGTCCGAGATGACTCATTTTCGATAGGCTTCTGACTTATGTGAAGATAAATAGATGTAACAAGTTTGGTTGCCATGCATGGAACGGTTCTGTAGATATCGCGGTAACGGATTTTATTAGACAAGGGGCATAACTCTGCGAAATACTTTCCGACACGACTCATTTTTGATAGGCACCTAGTTCAGGTCAAGAGAAACAACTGTATCACGTTAGGATGTTGTATATGGAACGGTTCTGAAATTATCACAATAACAAATCATAAATGGATTTTTATTTGTAAAAAGGGGCATAACTCTGCAAAATATTGTCCGAGATGACTCATTTTCGATAGGCTTCTGATTTACGTGAAGATAAATAGATGTACCAAGTTTGGTTACCATGCATGAAATGGTTCTGTAGATATCGCGGTAACGGACGGACGGACGTACGGACGTACGGACAGCCGTACATGATGACGACAATACCCCTAGGCCAAATTTGGCCGAGGGGTAAAAAAACCAAAAAAATACCACTCTGTTCACCTTAAATGACATTACACAAACTGTCCAAATGGAAGCAATCTGGTGGAAATGATCAGCAATGACACCAAAAGATACTTTTTTAAAATGGTAATGTTAACTAACCCATTGACAGGCTTGTGATGTGATAATACGAGATCTGTACTAATTCAATCATTTTTAATTCAATTCAGGCCACCTCAGAACTTATAGAATTTTCTCCCGCCAACATTGTGTCTAGCAACTCAGTTGTAAACAATTACAGCTAAATATTATAGGGAGAACATTTTTTCTTAATGGGCTTCTGAAGTGTGTTTTGAAATGATCAAAATTATTAGAGACTTTAGCATTGACCTTTTAGTTTGCCAGATAGAGAAGAGTTTGCATTGTTCTGTTTTCAAAACAACTCTACAGCGTTTAGGTTATGTCAAATTTGTACACTAAGGATTTGGTCTGCACCAAACTCAATACTGCAAGTACGTAAATACTGCAAGTATGTATTTCAGTCCATCACTAAATTCAATTAAAAAAACACAATGTTACGTAACAACAAATAGTTTAGATGTGACAATCTGCTAGCAATGTTTGTTTAATATCTGCAGATTCTATGAGACAGTTTACAGTGGAAGAATGAATGTGTATTCACCAAATATACTGCAAAAGGAGAAAAGATTTGCAGAATATAAGAATGAATAATTAGCCGCATATGTGACAGAAATGGGGCTTGTTCTATTCCACTATAACCATTGAATATACATCAGCTGAGTTCAGTGACAGAACTGTAGCTTCAAAAACATTTTTTCTGTTAGTTATGATATCATAACATCTTTAAAACATTAACCAATCAAAAGCAATAGATCTCAGCAAGTTTCTGTTGAATGGTTGATCCCAAAGCGTGGTTCCCGTGGAGAAGGAAGAAAAAAATGTGTACCAACTGCCCTGTCCTCTCACATGGAATGTAGCGCTGGAACATATGGTAATCCCTCTAATAATTCAATCGAAGAAGGGGAAATTTCCCACCATAAAATTTGGGGTGATCAAATGTATTAGGACAGGAAATTGACAAAATGGTTCAAAATCATACAAATAACCCATTATTTCTTCATTATTTCAATGATTTTTAGAGGGTGATCAAATTTATTAGAACATCTGATGGAATTTGTCCACAGATGTGGGGGTGATTACATTATTACAGGGATAACCATACATCAATGAGTCAATACCATTGGTCTCTCACATACCTCCTCATGCTCACACAGTATGTAGAAGCAATATTTCTTTCTGTGGAAATCCCCGTTTCTCTCACCATCCACGTCAATAGAGATTTTAGATTCCTTCGATGTGAGGGGACGACGTTTGTCAGCCTCGGTCCCAACACTGTCCGGCACATCGGTTTCCTGGGCAGTCCCATCTGTGTTCTCTTCAACACTCTTGTCAAACTCTTCTGGATAACAAAAGGCAAAATCACACTGCCAAAAATAGGGTACTTATTAAAGTTTATGAAACTTATTTCAAGATATTTTTTCTTAAAACTAGAAAATTTTAAGAAAACTTATCTCAATAATTGTCAGTGATTGAAAATTTCCTTATTTTTTTCTTATTTTAAGAAAAATTAACTCATTTGAGATATTATTGAGCAAATTGTGCCTTATTCCAAGAAATAATATCTTATATAAGATTTCCTTTATCAGGTTTTATCTTATTATAAGATTTTTTTACTTTAATAAGTGTTTTGTTAGACAATTTTTCTTAAATAAGTTTATTGGTAGACCATGTTGAGATAATAGTTTCTTAGCTTAGTATTAAAATATTTATTTCAAGTAATATTTTCTTAAACAAAACTATGTCTGTGGTCTGCATGCATGTTTGAAAAGCCAAGCATATATCCATTCAAGAATGATTTCATGCATGGCATATAAGATGTCCATGCCTTAAAAGACTGAAAGATGGTACACCGGGCCCAAATGAAAAGTTGTTTGGGTAACATGACTGGCCCACCATAAAACCCTATTATGCTCATATATCCAAAACTTTGTTGTTACCTTCCCAAATATAATGATAGTCATGTGCAATATAGCTTTCTTTATCATGTTGGAGAAAAGCTCTCTCTAGAAATGGAAGTAAAAAAGATAGTTTTTGTTTAATCTTCTGATTGATTCTTCATAGAATTCCAAAACTTCTACATATCCGCATTGGATTGTGTCAATTAAAACAAGCAAATTGTTGTCAGCCAAAAATAGGGTACTTATATAAGTTTTTTCACCTCAATTCTAGATAAATTACATTAAAACAAGAAAATTTCAATAAATATTTTCTTTGTTTGTTCCATTTTGTCAGATTTATCTTATTTTAAGAAAAATTATCTCAAATATGATTGCATTTTACTAGATATATCTTGTTATAAGAAAAATTATCTTGACTAATATGTCTTTTTGTGATTTGTCTCCTTAAAATGTAAGATCGTGAATTGAGCGGAAACGGATCGCTACACTAATAGTATGAACCTGTGGTTTCCTGACAGAAATTAATCATTATCAATTTGTAAGAGTTAGTTACAATTTGCCTAAGATATACTTGAAATTATATCTTCTACTTGAGTGAGGAACATATTTTTGTAATTTAGTAGTTTTATCTGCAAGTCCACCTTCATGTGCGGTTATGGTTTTCATATGGGTTCAGGGATTTGATTCTGCCATTTTCAACTGAAAATTTCATGTTCTTGCACAGTTGGTATCCAGGTACTTTATTGAGGAAACTCAACTGCATGCGCCTCTCATTGGATCATTCTACAGGTGGATGAGAGTAGTATGTTGTTCAATGTGTTCAAGGAACTGAGCGAAAACGTCAAAAATTAGATTTGCTTTCTTTGGGAGTGGATTTACAGATATACAACAACAACAACAACAAACTGGGAAACATAAACTAACTTCTGCTGGTGAAAGTGTGGATCTGCAGATCTGTTTCTTCATTTTTGTCTACCTGAACACAGTCAATTAGAAAGTAAGTTTAAGACTGTTACATTGATTTCGAAGCAAACGCGAAAAAATATATGTATAAAAAGCAAAGATACAAACTCGACCTCTCATGTGCACAGCAAGTATTTTGGTGTTGAATATTCGTTATACTTGTCAGCTAGGCATGCAAACCAAAGTCATTGCATCAAGCCAGTGACTGCAGTCTATTCAGGAAACATGTTTTTGAAATGTAAATTAGTGGCAGGTTGCCTCTGACAATCTTGACTGGCAGGAACTTTTGGGGCTTTGAGTATTCGCATAAAATTTGGGATCTGGATTCTACATGGTTTGCAGTGAATTGATTCCTCCATTCCCTAGTTCTTTGCTTCAGCTTTGGAAGAATATTTTTATATGAACTTGGTTGTATGCTTTAGCTTGCAAGACCTTCCAACCCTGTCTGTGACTAAACATTGGGACTTTCTCCACCACAAGCATTTTCTCAATTTTGAGAATTATCCATCATATCTTTGGTGTTCGGCCGTTTTACATGGTTTCAATTATATCAGTCTCTTATCATATTATACAACTTCGACATGGGCGAGAAATTTTATGCAAATATATTCCAGTATTACTGCTATAAATGGAAAGAAATACTTGTCAAGGTGAGGTTTTAAGGATGCATGCCAGAACAAAGGCCTTAAAATATTTGAAATAAGTTTTTTATTTATCTGTTTTACATATATGACTTTTGCCCTTCAATTGCATGATGATGGGTTGAAAGTGACATTAAATTATATTCACTCAGTCACACTTCAATTGCATGACATTATTTTGATAATGTTTTTATATGCTAACTGTAACAAACATATATTCATGTTCAGTTAGAGTATATAAAAAGGTTTGGTACTTTTCAGGACATTGCATATAAGTGAAAAATCAACCCTACTAGCGCAACCCATACCAACTGCCTATGTAAACGCAACAACATGACCTTTGATTGTATATTTTTTAAATAAGATAATCGAAT